>CACRXK020014600.1:0-12941 GCA_902702795.2 Paramuricea clavata
TTTTTAATCTCGTTCCACCACTGACTTGGCTTAACATTCATGAGGTTCGCAACCCTCGAGGTGTAATATCTGCTTCGGAGCACTTTGCGTTCACGGTTCACGTATCACCATCCTTACATCACAATCACCATTGTACCATCACTATATCATCATCATTACCATCATCAATATCATAACCATCATGAGTTCATGGCCATCTTCTAAATCATCACCATCATCATGACTAGCAACATATCATCACCATCACGCCAAAACCATCGCTTAACCATCATCATCACAATAATAATATCATCTTCGTGATCATTATAACACACAAGGTTTTTCCTGTTGTCATTACAACCTTGATCGTCCTTACCTGCGGTAGAATATATTGAAGGTGATGAACCCAATTCGTTAAGGAGGCATCAATCAGTTCGCCCACACTAAGTCCTTCAAACTCGGGATTGGAGACGAATGTATCACGAACTGAAACAGAAGGAATTGTCAAGAATCAAAATGTGGTTAGCGCGCAACCCCTTACCGCTGAGTCAAGCATGTTATCGGAGTGAAACGGTATTACGATATTGTAAGTAGACGGGTGACTAAGTTGTCGATCACTTGTATAATGAGCCTCTGGCTCGGCAACGGCACATTGCAGTAAATAAATTTCAATAATAAAATTAAATCTACCTCCTTCGTCTTCTTCATCTTCGTCTTCTTCAAACATATAGTATCCCTGAGGACTGACAATTGCCGAAGCTGAGATCCTTGCAATTATGGCACGTAAATAGTTCGCTTCATTTCCAGGAAATGGAGGATAGCTTACAATCTACGGCAAGAAACATTAAATATACGTTTCACATGAGAACAGGCAGTGTTTTGGTCGGTGACTGTTCATTCCTAAGATGCTTACCGATGCCTCTGGATTGCCAGTAAAGAATTTCTTAATTTGTCTTGAGGCGACAATCTGTAATGGTGTGACAGGCGGTAGCCGCATCCACGGATGACCAGCTATAAATGAAAAGACTCATCATCTTTGGATTCTGTTAATATCAAGTCCCATAGTGAGACAACCTCGCACCCATGCAGGCTTCTGCACTTGTGGCTCTCACCACAGAAGCCCTGGACACAAGCGTGATGTACCATATAAAACACGGGCAGGCTTTATCAGACATAAAACACGAGGCGACAACCGAGTGTCTTATATCTGATAAAGCACGAACTGCGAGTGTTTTAAATGGCTTAAAAAGCGACCCATCTTATGAGCTTATTGGCGAAGTAATTTTAAGAATCAACATTGTCCAAGCCGAGAAAATCAAAGCTAAAGTTTCTGTAAATTAACATATTTTTATCACATATAAAACCACCGATACGGCAGTGATTTCCTTTGTCTTTACCTCATAAATTATGAATGAGTTTTTAAAGTGATGACTGAACTAACTTCATGTAGGTAACAAGCGCAACTCACGTTCAGTACAGAGGAAATAAACTTTTTTATTGCATCCAGTTCTTGGATATTCCGTCGGAATCTCAGGCGGAGGTTTGTAGTCTGGTTTCGGTACTTCATCTTCGTCATCTTCGACATTTAAACTGTCTTGACCTGTACAAACAACACATCACATTACCGATTTTTAACGATTTTTGCTGTTCACCGTACAGAGAAGAGCTCGGCAGTGATTGTCCAGGCAACTAAGACCTGGGTAACTCTGTTAAATTTCTTTTTAATCATTTTAATTACATACTTTTCTGTGAGAGAATATGCTCCGATTCTTCGTCTATTTTATCTTCATCAGTCTAAACAATAACAAAAACATTTCTTGGTACAACGAATGTACCGTGCTTGCGAGTAATTGGATTTTAAGTTAGTCTGATGATACGTCAGTCACATATTGAGAGAGAGACGATAAAAAGAACATGAACGATTGCGTGCAATGTGACGTGTCTGTCTGTCTTTCCTTTGTAAGAAAACTCTGCTCACCTCTTTTGAATGATGCTCTTCAGGATCTTCACCCTCTCTGAATTCCACCTCAGCGATGTAGTAATTATTTTGTAAACCAAATATTTTACCTAGTAAATATAACCCACGTTATTCTTTCACTTGCATGATTCCATTGACACTTGCATGATTACATTGACGACCGGGAACATCTTAAGCTTAAGCCCGTTTTCCACTCACGTATTTCGCCGCCGCTGGCGAAAATTTCGCCACCGGAAAAGTTCATTTGTTGTTCTTTCGCGCCGTCAACGAAAGATCAAACAGAAGTTGAAAATTTTAAGCAACTGTAGCAGGAGAACAAATTTCTTCAGCGGCGCATGAATGTAATTTTTCGCCAGCGGCGGCGAAATAACGGAGTGGAAAATGGGCATAATTCGTGCAGTATTTAGCGTTCATAAAGATTCAAGGGAGTGCCCCATCCAGGCCCGCGCCGATACGCTGATCACCTAACCCTTAATATACGCTTAGACTGCTTAAAATTTCACCATTCATGAGATCAAAGTACGCCGGTCTTTAATGTTGGTTACCTTGCGAGTTATTTAAATGTTCGGAGTTTCATTAAGAAATGAATTACAAGAAATGATATTTCTCACGCTGAATATCATAACTGATCGTGTACACAAATAATCACCGGAATCCGGATACAGCAGTACCTCTATTTCATGCATTGATAAGTCATACATAAAGAAAAGGTATATCTAAACTCTTTGCAAATAAACATTACTTACCCCAAAACCTACAAGTTAGTATTGGATTTGAATCGACTAACGTCTTTAAAGCTAAGAAGACTCTAAACGTTTCCTCCTTGCTGATTCCTATGCCACCAAGATGGAAGTAATGCGCCAGTTCCATGATGTCTGGTAGAGGAGTTTCGATTTCCTCGTCTGGGTCAACCTCAGCCTCTTGCAGCAAGAAGTTTGCTGGATTTTGCTGTCAGGAAAACGCGTTGGTAATGATCAGCGATGGTGAACATTTTGAGATTGGAGTGAGGTGATGTGACAAAAACCAAACGAAAAAGCGAATTAACCGCGAAGTCAACGCAAAAACGATTTAGTTCCACGTCGTATTTCTGTTGGTAAAATTTTTACGCTGCAACACGATAAGGGCGTCTTTTTTGTTTGGTCTTTTCAACCAATCAAAGAATGGATGGGATAAAAGTGAAAGCTTTGGAAAAAGGACTGGAAAAGCATCAAAGCAAGGAAGAAGACAGGAGAAAAGGAATTAGTCATACTGAAGAAGAATGAAAGAATTGTAAGGACTGGTAAAGAGTGAAATAAAACATGTAAAACAGGTAAACGTTAAAGTGCCTATGCAGCGAATTTTTCACCTCATTTTTTATTGTTTTTCTAAAAAGTACTGCTGGAGTGATAAAGAATGACGTTTACAGTTTCGTCATATCTCATCTCATTCTCAAGTTATCACACTTTCTATATTTTGAGTTGTGACGTCACAAGTATGAGTTGAGATAATGGCAATAACAAGAAAGTATGATATCTTGGTGAGTATTTAATAAAATTCAATGAAACTTGGTACACTTAGTGGGTGCACTCATATGAATATTTTGGGTAGGTCATGTGGTTGTCATAGCAACACACTAGTCCCCAGTCTCTTCTCTTCCTTTCACAACTTTCCTCCCGTAGACCTCTTGCAGAGGATGTTTACATGTTATAACTGTATAAACTGATCACAATACCTACACGTATTATAGTAATAAGCGAAAATTGTAGAAATTGCTATTTATTTCGTTGAAAATGGATCATATAGAAATTGGAAGAGAATGGACTGGGGACGAGTGTGTTGCCATAACAACCATATAAACAAGTCAAATTGTTGACTTTGTTGCACCCACTATGTCTAACAAGTTTCATTGAATTTTATTAAATACTCACCAAGATATCATACTTTCTTGTTATTGCCATTATCTCAACTCATACTTGTGACGTCACAACTCAAAATATACAAAGTGCGATAACTTGAGAATGAGATGAGATATGACGAAACTGTAAACGTCATTCTTCATCACTCTAGCAGTACTTTTTAGAAAAACAATAAAAAATGGGGTGAAAATTTCGTTGCATAGGCACTTTAACTAGATTAATGGAAGACAGACATTTTGAAAGAAGGAGTAGAAAAAGAATGTAAGTAAAGGATAACAATGTCAAGTGACAAAAAATGAAATAATTTAAAATATTGCAACTTAGGAAAAAGTGCTATATATAGTACCACAAAAAGTCCAGAATGAGTTTTTGCCAATAGAACTTCTGATGACTCATTGTCATGATCCTTTGAAAGATATATGAATGAAATTATTACTTTATATATTTGTTTCATATTAGGTACTAATTCTATCAGGGTTTTGCAAGCAAAAGTATTTAAGTTATTTACTGTCACATTTAAAGATCAGTATAGAATGTTCAAGCAATTCCTTACTTGTAAAGCATCAGGACATGGTTTGAATTTAGCTCTCTTTTCTTCCCTACTTGTGTTCTCTAAAATCTCTGAATAAAAAGATCAAATTTGTTAGCTTTTTGTCTGCTTATATTTCTCTTTGCAAATTATGCAAATTAGAAAAAGTCTTTTCTTACTTCTCTCTGTCTATATGACATTTTCACTGTCTATTTGTTTCTTTTTTGTCTGTCTGTTTGTTTGTTTGTTTGTTTGTTTGTTTGTTCTGTTTGTTTATTTGTTTGTCTGTTTAGATAGGTGTGTTTTTGTATTTGTTTATCTGCTTTTGTTTCTTTTGTTGTTTCTTTGTCTGTCAGTTTGTCAATCTGTCTACTTGTTTGTCTGTTTGTTTGTTTGTTTGTTTGTTTGTTTGTTTGTTTGTTTGTTTGTTTGTTTGTTTGTTTGTTTGTTTGTTTATTTGTTTGTTTGTTTGTTTATTTAACTGGCTATTTTCTAGTTTGCTTGTCTATCTATTTACTTGTTTAGTTGTCTGTTTTTTTGCAAGGTTTTTTGTTTGTTGGCCTATTTACTTGTTTTCTTGTTTATTGTTTACTAGTATTATAACTTAACTAATATTTTCTAGTTTATTACCAGTAGTGGTATGCTTGCTGCCTGTATATCACTTTGTACGTTTTGTTTGAATGGAAAACAGACATATTTTATACAAAACGTGGTACATTGTAACACTTTTTCATGGTAATTTTTTTACACAAAATGTATACACAAATATAGTTTGGGTCTGGTCAACTTACTTAGAGCATCATTTGGTCTTTTTTCTAACATTTGCGCCAACAAAGACGCCAAGTGTTCGTATCTTGAAAGCAAAAGTGAACAGAAATTATTCAAAACATAAAAGGGACGGCTTTTGAAACAAAAATTCAAAGACACAGTCTGACAGTCGACATTGAGTTACTTACAAACTGCTATCTCCATTGCTCGCTTCCTGCAACAAATACGCTTTGCCGTTTCTTATTTCAGTCTCCAAGTTACTATCTACTTCCATGGCTTCTATATTTTACAAACTAGAGATTTTGAAAAGCTTTAAACAAACCTACAAAGCATGACTAACTTTATTTCGCTATTCTATCACTTCGATCCAACATGGCCGGCTTGTTTCTATCTTTGTTACCATAGTAACAACTACGCGAATTAAATTTCCGAACGATTGTCGACCATTTCCGAAGAAACTTGACGATGAAATATTCTCAATTTTAAAGATTTATCCTTAAAAACAGGAATTTAAGTAAGATAGTTTTAGGTACGTATGCATTAACTTAAGGAAATTTGGGAAAACTAAGGAATTTCACTACTGTTGCCAGGGAACTTTGCGGTGAGACGAAAAAATTCTGGACGATTGGAGAGTTTTATAAATACAGTAGAATTGAAAGGAAAAAAAGCTTCAAAACATGGGCTAAATAGCGCGTGGTTGTTTCTGGATTCCTCTCCCATATAATGCCTTTTCTTGGCAAGAATTTTAAGAAGAATAAAGAGAAAAAAGACAAGACTAAAACTGAAAAAAACAAAAATGGAGTTTCGTCGCTGAGCTTCGGTCGAGCGGATGCAAAAGTAAACACACGAAGTAAAGAATTTTCCAATCGCGGAGGTAACGTTAATTTAAGACGATCGAGCTGGAAAAACCTTAATGCTTTAGTTTGTGCTTTATTGAAAACCGTGATGGTTTGGCAATAAATGCATGAAAATTTATTTTGATTACATCTTGAGTTCATCTTTTATATTTATACAATATTCATTTGTGGTTTTAATATTAAAACGCCTTGAGTGTTTGATTGAAACGGCTTTGTATTAATAATACAAGTGATCTATACTTAACCAATTATACCTAAAAGCTGACAGGAATCTCTGTGAATTAATGTTCGCTTTTTATACCCAAACAATATTTATAGATCCAGTTTTTGTGTATGTATTCATTTTGGTCTATATTTGCTACAATTTTGTTTGCCTGTGGGGGAACAGGAAATATGTAATCATACTTTAATTGTTGTTATTACAATAGAGTTGGCTTGATAATTGTCAACATAAAAAAGCAATAGAATTATTTTAATATGGCTTGAATAAACTTGTTATTTGACTCTCTGCTTGTAGCAACTGTGCGTAGGTGCTTTTGGCAGGGTCAACAACATACTTAGTCTAAGGTTCAAGTTCAGACCAAACTACAGTGACAACAACTTTGAAACCAATACATTTCATACATTTACTGGACTGTTAAACACCGGCCACTTTCAAGTCGTCATGGCGTGTGAACAGAATGTGAATATAGAGCTTTGCTCTCTTTCTCTGAACATTTAAGTATGACAGGAAATCCTTATGAGCTTAAGTTAATCATTAACCTGTCAATAGGCAAGTGCAATATAGAATTTTCTGGCATGGCAGAATAATGTATTTCATAAAATTTATTTCCTAGAATGTTTCTGCTTAGAAGCATTAATGGGTAATTCCATGGTGACTCATGTTACATATTCTGAAATAAATTATCAGATTAATTTGATCTGGTGTAATAACTAATATATTTTTTTCTGTTACATTTTTGCATGCAGGTACAAATAATGGTAAACTAACTACTGATTCACAGTAAAAATTAAACATTTGATTATAACATGATAAGATTGGTGGCCGTAAATTGGTGTGTGACTCATGTTACGACAAAGTGACATGAGGTACCACCAACCTAACTACTTTTCAATTTCTTCGGGAACCATAGGAAGGAGAAACATACAATGTCTATCAAGTAACAGACTATATGTTAGGCAAACTACCAATACAAGGAATTTTATATTTTGGATTACAATAGTAAGGATTGCTACATAATACATGTGACTTGTGTTACGTGACTCATGTTAAACATAAAGTACATCTTAATATTTCAGTTCAGAATTGTTTCCAATAGCTTCTGAAAATTCTTTCCAAAAATGTCATCACTACCATGGAATTACCCTAATGCGGTAACTAAATTTGCTTTCCCAACAAATTCAAAAACATACTACAAGTGTGATTGCTGTTGTGGAAATAATGTTTCCTGTTTTCCTGCATTATTTAGTTCACCCAGAGCTTAAATTGCTAAGCATGGTCTTAGGATAAATCTACCACAAATGACCTGTATTTTGCAACTGAATGACCAGCACGTGCACTCATTGAACCGCATTTCTGTTCTTTCCAGATGCACAATTTTCCAAACATCGACCAATACCATCAAGGGATATTTCTGAATCATACATTGAATTGCCAACTGTGAATGGCAACTACAATAGACCTCCGTCATTATACAGTGGGAGCTCTTTAGAGCAGAAGGGTCAAACATCTCTGGACAGAACTCAGTATATTGAGGAGTCCGGTTCGGACGGACTCAGTGTTAACTCGAGCGACTCTAGACTTAGCAGAGGTTCCGGCAATTCCTTAGGGAGCTATTCGAGGGATGTGGACTTTCGACAAAATGGGAAACAATATACAAGAGATAATGGGTTACAGACAAATATGGATCATGTATTGCAATCGTATAGATCCCCTCCGTCTTACACAAATAGAGTAGGAATCCAGCGAGGCCATTCTCAGAACGCAGCAGATCGATACCGACATCCCCCGCCATATAGGGAAATGAGGAACAGTATGGGATTTTATGGGGTGAAACCAATAATGTACAGTAGATCAGAAAATGTGCTCAACCATCCTTTAAGTGGACACCAGACTGCTAGCTACCCTGATATTCGGGCTGTTGAAGGTATGGGCTTTAGACAATTTGGGCAGAAAATGCCTGCAAACAGGCAGCTAAGGAACTCAAAGCTTTTCAGAAAAGTCGACCAAGCAACAATGACTGATGAACTTGCAGAAGAATCTGACTCAAGCAGTCATGAGCTTGGGTTCCCTATGCAGTTGTACGGCAGCTCACAGGTCGCAAATCAAGAACAGATGTCATACTCAAACCCATATGAAGCGTACAGCGGATTAAGTTTCTCGGCTTACACAGAACCGCATTTAAATGACTCAAGGATATATAACTTCAATCAAAGACCAGGCAGTCAAGGAATTATGATATCAAGTCCACCAGGGCCTGGGTTCTACTCACAAGTCAACAGAGATATGCAGATGTACTCATCACACGAAGGGCTGCAATGGCATGGGCAAGGGAATTCACCAATTGCATCAGGTCTGGAACAAAACACTCCAGGTACAAGGCGTTATTTACTAAAGTACAGTAACAACAACTGTCGGGTCGTGTCAGTGTAGGTGGATCTGTAGACCCAATTACCCTCCCAAAAAGTCAGCATTTATCAATGATTTATACCAAAATTTGACTGGTATATGCCTCTGTAAAATCTAGACCACCCTGATTTGCTACTTACTATTTCATTTATACTCGAACAGTTTGTGCCAGCATAGGTAGTGACAATAACATCAGAAAGCTGTGGAAGTGAAACTTTGATGTTTCGAGCAAAGGCCCTGATAGAGAATGAAGAACCTTCACTTGAAACATTGAAGTTTTACTTGTATTTATCCCTTTCAATCTGCAGCTTTCTGGTGTTTCATTTAATTTAATTTTAATTTAATTTAATTTAATTTATAAACTTTGCCGATGAAACAGTACATTACATGACATGACAGGACAAAAACAAACGTACATAATGAAATACAGTAGGTACATGACCACGGCTGGGTGACCGCAACAGCGAATAGCCAATTACTGCGGGCCCGACACAAAACTATCATTACACATATATATACACATACATGCGTTACAGGTGTGATCTTATTTACAGTTCAACTGCAACACGATATTGGACGTAACAGGCTTCAAATACAATTACATTTCAGACATATACTCTTAAATGTTCGAGAGTTTTCAGGATCATAATTAATGTTCAGTGATGTAAAGTAATACTTGAGCAGATCTGATTTAAACACAGAAATGCTAGTATCCTTAGTAAAGTTCAGTTCATCTGCAAGATAGTTCCAAACTCGGCACGCTCTTACGAGGAAAGATTTTTGGTAGGTGGTAGTTCTGCATTTAGGGATGACATATTTCAGTTTGTTTGGTTTGTTTGATTTATGCCAGTTGTGCCCATTGTTGTCCAACCTTCAAATAATGAGTAAAATTGTCTGGCATTAGACAGAATTAGGGCATTCAGTATTTAATGAGCTGTGTTACTGTTTGTAGTTAGGTGAAAGAACATGTCATTTTAATCAGCAATTGTACTGAATCAGATTGTTTTTTAGGCAAGTTAACGTCACTTGACCACTCTCTCCCACCTGGGTGGACAGTGGATTGGACACTAGATGGAGAAAAATTTTATGTTGAGTAAGGAAATCTATAATAATTATGGAAGTTTAAATTATGTTCAGTTATTTTAATAATTATTAAGTTTTTAAATATTAATAACTTTCTTTCAGCCATAATAATCAGACAACAACATGGTGTCATCCATTTGAAAAAGCAGGTTAGTTTACTCAACTCTTAATATTGATTTAGGAATGAATATGATTTAGAGTAGCTCATAATTTCTTGTCGTTGATATGTCAATGCAATCTCTCCTGGGCTTCTCATAGGGATGGACCATTAGAAAAGTGATGGGGGGGTGGGGAAAGCAAAAATAAAAATCGTGCAGGGGAAACAGAAAGAAAAAAAAATTCGTGCACCAAAAAAGTTTGAAAAAAAAAATTCGTGCAGAGACTTTTCAATAGGGAAAATTATAAGTTGAAATAAAAAAAATTCGTGCAAGAGATTATATTTAAAAAAATTATCGACACAAGCAAAAAAATTTAAAAAAATATTTTCTAATGGTCCGCCCCTTAGGTTTAATACTTTCTGATCTATTTTCACAATATCACTCCATTCACATCTTGTGTGAGGTCAAACTGTCTGTCATCCTTCTACAACTGATGTATCCATGCTAACTTGACTGGATCTTCTTGTCTCGAGATCATAATATCTTGCCCAAGCCATCACATTCTTGTTTCTCGAATTATCTTCCTGATATGTCAGAACATTATTTCTCAATAATATGATGATTGTTGCAGGATTACCTGAAGACTGGGAAAAAGTTGAATCTCCTGAACATGGAACGTATTACGTGAAGTAGGTGTATGGTAACACAGGCAATAGGCAGTTTTCAGATCTTAACTTCACCCCAGCTGCATGTGAGAAAAGTACTTCCAGTTTGACTTTACCGAGCACCATAGGTTTTTTCTGGGAACCACTGGTTCCTTCCTGTATCTCATTCTCTAGAGTAAACTGTTCAGAACTGATGGAACTATCTAAGCACTGTATAGATAATGTTGGCTTAGTGTACAGTATGTATTGTACTGTATATGTCTGACTGAAATTGTTTTGTTTTTAGTCACAGAACGAAGACAGCTCAGTATGACCATCCTGTAAAACACTTGCTGGTTGAAGACAACCTTCCATATCCCTCTAAGAACTCTTTAGTACCTGCAAATCCCTATATGTACGCTGGTGAGTGTGATAAATGAGTTAAATTGGTATATCCGATTTGAGGCACTCAGAAATGTTACATGAATATGTTGTGTAGTGTGTACATATTATACGACGAGCTTGACAGATATGATAAGCTGATTTACCAGAAATGATATTGATATAGTGTTGTTCAAATACTTTGATCACTATGCTTATTGTCGTGTAATTGTGTTTTCTTTAGAAATACCAGGATGGCTTCAGTTTTACTCTACAGCTTCATCAGAATATGATGAATATCTGAAGGTAACACAAAACCGTTCATTAATGTTGCTTCTGGACGAAAGTGGGCAAAGAAACGATAAAGACGATATAACTATTGCCCATAGCATTGAACGAACTATCAAGAAAATGTCAGCTTTGATTTGCTCCCAAGAGCGTTACCAGTATAGATACCATAGAAACTGGTCCAATAATATTTCGTGTTCATTGAAAAATTCAATGTTTTCGTTTTAGTGGGATTTATTCCGTTACCCAGACCTGGACTGCTTTCAGACGATGTTAAAACGTCTCTACAAGAAAGATTTGGAGCAAGTCGTATATAAATACGAGGAATACAGACAGGCTCTGCAGAGGGAGATTGAGAGAAGAAAACAGCAGAGGGAGATGGAGAGAAGACAACAGCAAGTGCCTCGAGCATTTAGTACTCGTGTTTTAGCAGAGTTGGGGGATGAGACTAGTGTGTAGGTGACCTCGTATGGAGGTCGGAGGATGCAGATGGTATTTCATGCGAGACACCGTCGTGAATTCGTGGTCTGTGGCATTTCATCACCTACATAAGTGCCCGTTTTAGGAAACCCTATACAGGGTAGACAAATGGGAATCACAGCAAAACCTGGACTGGTTTGTCTGTATACAAGATTCGAAGTCCGTAATGGTCCCATGCAGTGAGCAGACGATTTTTCGTATAGTTTTGAATTCCCCAGTACCAAAGTACATAATAGTAGCTCACTGTTGTTAATTGGAGTAAGTTGGACTACATTCCATTTTGGCGTTTTTCATACATACGTATACGCACGGAAAACTAAGTTTTATATGTTAAGAACTAATACTATACCTCGGCAAATATACACATTATAGTCGTTACTCATTATAAGTCAGTCAATTTGTCAGCTTATTTCATATTGTAAGACTTCTGTAGTATGGTCTGTGGAAGAGAAGAGAGATCTAGATGACACTGACTATGGAAAATATCATTGACAGTGTTAATTTTAAAAATGCTGGAAGCCGACCAGGATTGAACATAATTTTTTTGGCTACAGTCTGGCAGCCGAAGGCTTGTGATCTCAAAAATCATTATTGTTAATTTTATTATATTCATAAATATTGTTAGTTTAAAATAATTGGATAGTGTAAACAGTATGTTTGTAAACTCATCATGCATTGTCAGTATTAATTGATTGCTTTACATAAATGTACATATTTTAAAATGTGATTTTATTAGATAAAATATCTGGTTTATTTAGAATTATTTAATGCAGACTAAATTGTCATAAAATACAAATAAGAAAAAGCCATGTGTTTTGGTTGTATTTTTAATTTCAAAGAATTATAATAACATATACTGTGAAACGTGTACGACACCGAAAACTAATAAAAAATCTAAGGTGGAAGTCACAGGGTTCATTTTTGGGACCTTGATAACCATTTTCATAACCCTCCCCCCCCCCCGGAAACGAACCTAATTAAATATTCCATCGACCATAGCAACAAATATGGCAGATCATTCTGAACAAGTACGACGTCAAATTATGTCAATATTTTCATTTTAAAACCTCGTTTACTAAACTTGACATCAACTTCATATCCTTGCTTTATTCTTTTTCAGGTTCCTATCAAAATTCCTTTCGGCGAGAAGGAATTAAACGCCGTTATATCACTTCCAAAACGAACCTCTTGGCAAGGTTGCGGAGTGATTCTCACGCATGGGGCCATTCCATTTAATATACACCCCCCCCTATGGATGAGGTTTTCTGAGGGGTCGCCTGAATTTTAACCAAATTCTTAAGGGTTGCCTGTAAATTATTAAAATTTCTTAAG
>CACRXK020014601.1:0-12937 GCA_902702795.2 Paramuricea clavata
ACACTACACTACACTACACTACACTACACTACACTACACTACACTACACTACACTACACTACACTACACTACACTACACTACACTACAATACAATACAATACAATACAATACAATACAATACAATACAATACAATACAATACAATACAATACAATACAATACAATACAATACAATAGACACTCCATTGTTAACATTTTCATTCTCTAGGTTTCGAGACTATTACTTTTCAGTCTACTTGCGAGTTGTAAATTATTACATGGAGTACGTTGGCAATATTCTGGTCACAACAGCTCGCTGGCGCAAAATTTGCAAATATTATTCCCATTGTTTGTCATTTCAAAATTTCGTAGCGAATCCATCTAATTAAATGAATTAAAGTTCAAATAATCCTCACAATAATTGTAAGTACTAAATGATTTTGAATGATTTTCAGTGTTTGGTATAATCTTTATGTATAATTGTATCGTGTTACGCAGAAATTGCCTTAATTATCATGGGTTTTTAATATTAATAGATGAATGTAGAAGGTATATTAGAAATAGAAGGACCACATTTCCTATAGTATAAATACAGACGCGCGGAAATAAAGTCAATCTCAGAACCATAAATAGAAATATAGAGGATATTTCATAAACTCCTGACTCTACTGCATGCAATTTGAATTTAATGAAACAAATTTCAATCTGTCATTCAGTTTCTCTGACTGAACATCTAAACATTGGTATCATCACTATCATGACAAAATACATTACACCGAGGGAAGCCTGCCCGACTAAACACTGACTGATCCGCCGGTCAGGGACATGGCCACGTGGAAATTTTTCTATTTTGGGGCTCTAAAAAATCTAGAATACTCCGCACAGCTGCACTATCGCACAGTAGTGTACTACTAGTGCATACTAGTGCACAGCTGCACTACTTATCGTCTCAGTTCAAAACGAGAGGTGAAGTGAGTGGTCGCGATACTAGAAATACCAAACAGCTGGACGTTCCGTTATACAGATCAACTGCAGGACAAAGAACATTCCATTACAGAACTGTCACTCTCTGGAACAACATTAACCCTGACTTAAAACTTTGCAAATCTATTCCAAGCTTTAAAATTAAACTGAAACGGGAACTGCTTCAGCAATTTCTAGATAGTTAGCCTAAGGGCATGTTTTTCTGTTGTCGTTGTTATTGTCGTTGATGTTGTTGTTGTTGTTGTTGTTGTTGTTGTTGTTGTTGTTGTTTTTGCTGTCGTTGTTGATGACGTTGATGTACGTTGTATGCTGCTGTTGTTAATCTTGTTGTCAAAATTTTGATGTTGTGTTTGTGTATAAAGTAATTGCGTGATCTTATTATATAAATTTAGGATCTGATGTATAATTATAGTAATTAATTGATATGTATATATTTTTGTCACTGAAAAGCCCCTTTAGGGGAGTGTCAATAAAGTCAATAATCAATAATCAATAATCACTAGAAAGGTGTGCTTGGATGTGGCTATACCACAGCAATTTGGGTGAAGATAGATTAGTTTCTGTGCTGAGTTTTGGATAATAATGCTGGTTGCGGTTAGTTGTAGGTTTTAAGGTGGGGTGAGCATTTGGGTTAGTCCACAAACTTTTCATTTTTGCCATAGACAAAGCAATACTGACACAACATTAAACTATAAAACATGTCGGCGATAAAACATGGATTGTTGGATAGATACAAATTTCCAATTCGTCGGTTCGCAACTTTGGATAGTTAGGCTTGTTAAGGCCCGGCAACGAGAAGAATCGTCTCTCGTGATCTTCTGGTTTGAAACGTGCAGAGCAAACCGTCGAAGTCTTCGATGCGTGTGGCGTTGATAAAATCAATCCATTTTCCCTCCGTCTTTTAGACTCGGTGACGGTGTTAAACTTATTTACTCAATACAGGTCCTAGGGCCCTGGCTTTGGGGCAATAGGCCATTCTTTTTCTTCAATGGTGGGGCAGAGGAAGGGGCCCAGTGGGGCAATGCCCCACCAGCCATAGTATTAAAAAATGCCTTAGATGTGTTACGTTTCTGACCCGGCTAGTTTTACAATCACAAAGATAGAAGTATACAAGAAGAATTTTGAGCAAAAAATTTAAATTTGGAGTATTATCACTTTACAGCGCCGCGAAACGGGATTTACGGGATTTTGAAGGAGTGGAGAGCCTCAGACTTTGTTTATCAACACGAGCTCGTTTTGATACTTTCATACAAAATCAACTCAAAATATACAAGAATTACTGTTACTGGACGAATATTCTCAGGAGATATTCTCAGGAAATATTCTCACGACGAATATTCTTGATACTCATACATAACAGACCTGATCGTGTAGCTCAGTTGGCAGAGCATTGGGCTAGTATTCCAAAGGTCGTAGGTTCGATTCCCGCCGCCGGTGGCCAGGCATACCCCCAAGCTTGCCCGCTGTGGATATAGACTCAGAGTAACATCACAAATATCATATTCACCAGCCTAGTCCCAGTCGTTCTGAAACAATTAAGCGCGAGGAAAAACGTGGATGTAGTACGATACTGGGATCAGGTGTGACGTCACCGCCAAAGGTGCTTCAGAACGCCTAGCAGATTTCAGTATTTTTATATGGCGGAAAATTTATATATACAAATAACCTTGTATTAAAATAGTTGTCCTGCATGTAAGGACGTAAACGAGCTTATATTCAATTATAAAATTTAAATAGCCAAAAATCTCAAATTGATTGGTTACATAAAGGATATGTGCAGAGGAGGTACGACAAGCAATTAGCGAGTTGTCACGTGAGCTCTCGACCAATGAGATCGCTCTATTTTCCATCGTGTTATCAGCAGAATTCGGACAGAAAAATTTGCATTCGACAGAAAATAAATCGAGAAAAAATATTAATATTAAAATTTTCTTGCAAAATTTCAAGTGTTGTAGTACTAGTGCTAAAGATCTGGTGATATCTGCAAAAATCTCTGAGGTAAACGTTATTTTCAATGTTATTTTGATGTTTGAAGTTAGTCGACTCTCCGCGACGTGTTGACTCAAGTCTAAATATGTTTACAATGTTTAAAATGAAATATCTAGAATTCCCATGGTTCGATTTTCTTCATTTTTGGTAGTCATCAAGACAAAAGTATAAACTTTAAATCTGCTGGAATGATCCCGGTGATCCCCCGGCAGTTTTCGAGATATTGGCCGTTGCAGTGACTATTGTCAACTCGACGTTCGCTAAAATCGCGTCTAATACCTTGGAAAGAAAATGCACCATCAAAGATGATATTTTCAATGAATTTTTGTTAAAGTGTTAATATTATTTAGAAGACTTAGGAGTTGTTTTAATATTTTTTTAGAATTTATATCTGTGCGATTTTCAAAGTTTTGTTGTCTTTGGCCGACGCGACTGGATTGTGTACGTATTTCAAGACGAGCTGATCGGCTGATACTGGAGTGTTTGTGGCAAATTGCAGGGCATTTTTTAAGAATTCGTCAGTGGGGGGGGGCATCTACAAAAAGGGACCATACTATACCGAGTATGGAGAAATGATAGATGGTTTGTTGGTAACAAAAAGTTTGGTGTGGTATCGCATTTAATAGTATGGGGGTCTGGGGTATTCTCCCCCAGAAACGTTTTGTATTTTTCTACCCCTATGACTGCAATTCCCTGCATTTTCTGAAACAGATTTTTGGATATACAGCATTATATTATGCTGTAGATAGACTGAACTTTCAGTTAAGTACTTGCATAGTATGTTTATGTAGATACCACAACTTGGCCGTCACTCAGCGAGCCAGCTTGATAAACTTAAGAGGGCCCGACCCCCACGAAGTGCCACCATGGTTGGCACAGAGACTCCCCCTAGTAGAAGTGCCAAAGGCATGAGTCGAGGGCCGTATATGCACGAGTTTTCTGGGGGATCCAGGGCATGCTCATCCGGAAAATGTTTGAATCTAGACTCTCTGAAATGCCATTTCCTGGACTTTGGAGAGAGATTTTACAGAATTCTGATGGTCAGAAAACGACATTGTAACATATCAGAGGCCCTGGCCAATGCTTTTGCTCAATCGCCTAAGCCTGGGGGGCCCCATTTGGCCCATTGGGGTTGCCCCCCCCCCCGGGTTCTCCCGGTCTGAGCCCATTTCAAGTACTTCTAGTTTCGAAATCATTTGGGCACCTTGAACATTATTATATTATTCAAAGATTATTTGATTACATGCATGATTCCAATGTTTTTAGAGAATAATTGCTGCCGTAGGCAGCACACTATTCTTGACAACTGATTTTAACGTTATGACTCGTGCCAGTTTCCTTGGCCGAGTTATAACGATGCAGCTTGATTCAAAATATAGAAGAAATTTGGATTTCTGTCAGTCGGTAATTGCTCGTAAGTCGCCGTAAAGCTCTCGTTCTGTACTTTCCGCCATGATGGAAAATATAAAAAACGATAATTTCTTCACAAATAAAAGACAATAATTTCGTTAGAAAATTATTTTTGCAGGTACGTTAATTTTAGCCAATTATTAGTATAAGGTGTTGACAATGATTATTTATTGGTAATAAGTTTATATTGAATGTTTAAATATCATGACAGAATGATGCAGGCATGTTCAATGTTGGCAAATGTTGTTATGATTTACGAAGAAAAACGTGAAAATGATTGAAGACTTGATATTAAGGCTCTGCTAACAGGCACAGGGTATATAACTATTAACTCAACCACGAAGGAAAACATCGAAATGACATATAGTGTTGTATAGTGTCGTATAGTCTTGTATAACGTTGTATAGTGTTGTTTAGTCTCTATAGTCTTGTATAATAGTCGTGTATAGTGTATAGTGTATAGTGTATAGTGTTGTATAATATAGTCTTGCATAGTGTCATATAGTCTTGTATAACGTTGTATAGTGTTGTACAGTGTCGTAAAGCCTTATATATAGAGGATATTTCACGGTGGCGCGGAAATATGACTTTTATTTTCGAGTGGTGAAAACAATATTTTACGAACGAGCGCAGCGAGTGAGTAAAATATTGTTTTCAACACGAGAAAATAAAAGTCATATTTCCAAAGCCACCGTGAAATGTTCTTTTTATTATATGGCCAAAATAAATTTCATCAAGATGTTTTGTAGCTCACTGTACGGCAACAATGTTATGTCTCTCCGCTCATTTATCGAGGCTATAAATAGTCGCTGAAGATCGCCAAATCGGACATAGTCTTCCTTTTTGTGTTTTCATTTCATTTTCTTCAAAAAACCTTGCCAAATCGGCGTCGGAAACATCAACAAAATGTCGAGAAGTTGCCATATTGTATATTTATATATTCAAAACAGAAACGGCAAAATGGCGGGAATTAGCGTGGGTCCCGCGCGAGACGTTCCCGCGTAAGATATGATTTCATATTTCACTAGAGTGAAATACGGAAAATATCAGTGGCGTATTTTACGGTATTTTACTCATATCCATATAATAAATTGTTGTATCGTCTTGTATAATGTTGTATGGTGTCGTATGGTGCCGTATAGCCTGATAATTATAGTGTTGCATAGTCTTGTATAATGTTGTATAATGTTGCATAGTGTCGTTTAGTGTCATTATATAGCCTTATATATAGTGTTGTATAGTCTTGTATAACATTGTATAGTGTTGTATAGCTTTATATATTGTTGTATAGTCTTGTATAACGTTGTATAGTGTCGCATAGCTTTTTATATGATGTTGTATAGTTTTGTATAACAGTTGTATAGTGTTGTATAGTGTTGTATAGCCTTGTGTATTATTGTGTAGTGTCATATAGTGTTGTATAGTCTTATACAATGTCGTATAGTCTTGTATAATTAACATTGTATAGTATCGTATCGTATAGCCTTATATAGTTTCGTATAGCCTTATATAGTGTCGTATAGTGTTGCATAACGTTGTGTAGTGTTGTATAGTCTGTCATGTACACTGTGGTATAGTGTCGTAATTTTGATAGTCTTATAACGTTGTATAGTGTTGTATATAGTGTCGTATAACCTTATATATTGTTGTATAGTTTTGTATAACGTTGTATAGTGTCATATGGTGTCGTATACTGTCGTATAGCTTTTATGTGTTGTTATATAGTCTTGCATAACGTTATATAGCGTTGTATAGTGTCGTATAGCCTTGTATATTATTGTGTAGTGTCGTAATTGTGGTATACTCTTGTATAGTGTCGTATAGTCTTGTATAACATTGTATAATGTCGTATAGTCTCGTATAGCAGGGTGTATCAAAAAAAGTAAGACAATTTTGAAATTGCTCTCATTTCCACAATTCTGTTCATGAAATGTAATTTTTGATATGTATGGATTGCTTGAGTTCTTAAATTATGGAAAATATAAAACAAATTGAAAACAGTAAATTTTGCTATCCAGGGGAGTGGTCAACTTTTGCTCCCCTAAAAGTGGCTGGCGCACGGAAATAACAAACGGTATTCTTTATTTGAGTTCATGTATGAAAAGTTCGCTATTTGTTGCATTTATGATAAAATTTTGGCAGGATTTTGCCGAGTACAAATCCTCCGAAAAGCCAATGAAAACGCTACATTTTTCTCCGTTGGTGCTGTTCTTGCTTCATTATGAATTCATTTTTACTCCCACGAGAGTTGCATGGAATTTCCATGGAATTTGTACTTTCGAGTTATTTGTGCTGAAACGCATTTTCTCGTATAATACCCCGTACACTTTGAAATGGCAATGCCACAATTTACCCCGCAGCAGAGTGCTTTTATGGTATCAGAGTTCCTCCGTAGCAACAACATAAACTTGGTTCGCCGAAGTTTCACTTCAAAGTTTTATTTACTTAAAGAATTAAGACACATAATTAACATGACTCATTTAAAATCAAAATGCAAATGCAAATTTGTGAATTCAGAATGAAGCAAAAACAGCACCAACGGAGAAAAATGTAACGTTTTCATAGGCTTTTCGGAGGATTTGTACTAGGTAAAATCCTGCCGAAATTTGATCATAAATGCAACAAATAGCGAACTTTTCATACATGAACTCAAATAAAGAATACCGTTTGTTATTTCCGTGCGCAAGCCACTTTTAGGGGAGCAAAAGTTGACCACCCCCCTGGATAGAAAAATTTACTATTTTCAAAATTTTTCATATTTTCCATAATTTAAGAATTCAAGCAATCCACACATATCAAAAAATAAATTTCATGAACAGAATTGTGGAATTGAGAGCATTTTCAAAATTGTCTTACTTTTTTTGATACACCCTGTATAGTGTTGTATAGTCTTGTATAACATTGGATAGTGTTGTATAGCCTTGTATAGTGTCATAAGATCATTAATAAGTTCACCTGCTTACAAGATATGTAGCTTTTGACAGTTTTTTTGTAAAAAAACATTACACAGACAGACAGACAGGATATATATAATAGTGTTATGCGCTTCCATTATTAATAGTGTTATGATATATACAGTATACTGTACAGGGTGTATAAAAAAAAACGCAACCTCGGAATTTCCTAAGAAATCACTTTGCAATTCTTAAGCATAAAAGATTTTAAGCCCCTGGGAATTGAAATCGAATTGCTAATAGATCTTATTACTGTTGTTGTGCATTAAACTAGTTTACCCACAGGGTAGTGAATGCTGCCTTGGTATAGAATAAGAAATATTTGTAATGAATTGGAATCATCCATAATTTATACATCAACATTTTCAAAAACGGCCAATTAGACCAGGGGTTAAAGGGCAATGACAATGACATGCAGGTGACATTTAACATGTGCGACTGTGCGTCTCACTAATTAAAATTTGCGTGTTTAATAATAATGTTTATCAAAGAAAGCAAAAATATATACAAGACAATCTCACGTGTGGAATTTGTTCTCTTACGTACTGCCTTGTGATGCAATGCAAGTATAAATACAAATGACAAAGCATTTGTAAATCCTAAAACATAATTAAATCATACAGCACATTCAAGATTTTAATATCGTATTTCAGCCGCGTTTATACTGCTTGGCGCATTCGCTGCGTTATATTCATTTATATACACAGATTTATTGCTATCACAAAGTGCATAAATAAACCTTTTTAAAGCATGTCATTGTCCTTGCAGACCAGAGGCAAAAAGCATTTGTCAACCACATACCAAATTTAAGCAATCGTTAAATCATATACATGTCATGGAAAGAATATGGAAATAATGTTGAATGAATCGCGTATAATGTTAAAAGCCGCGTATAATACTCGAACCACTGCGTATAATTGCAAAAGCACCGCGTATATAAATGATGAAAGCACCGCGTATAATGCTGGAACCACCGCGTATAATGGCCGCGAAAGCACCGCGTATAATGCCGAAAGCACCGCCGTATAATGCTAAAAGCATCCAACAAAATGCCGTTTGATCACTTTAAGCCAGCTATGGCCATGGCTTTCCATAAAAGAAGACCAAAGATGAAAGATGATCACACTGCCTATTTGCCTTACGCCTGACCGCTCTGCACCACGGTTAAAATTCACTGGTACCGTCATGCAATGCGCCAAATAGAAAATTTTGATTTCGACCCAGAAAGCAAAATTAGGATCTGCTGCCTTGCTCGCTCGCTTCAGGCTCGCTCGCTGCGGTAGCAATAAATGCATAAATTTTGCTTTATGCACTCGCGTGTGCAATAATTTTGACAGTTGTGCTATTTTAAATTCCCAGGCGCCTAAAATCTTTTGTCTTTAAAACCATGTCGATTTTTTGGGAAATTCCGAGGTTGCGTTTTTTTTATACACCCTATAATAGTGTTGTTATGGTATACATAATATTATAATGTAGTCATCCACCGTATATGAGCTGTTCTGCAATCTGATTGGTTGAATTACTCGCCGTATATCAGCTCATATATGGCGAGTAGCGAAAAACAAGATGGCGGTCCAAAAACTACATGAGTTTTGCGAAGCAGAAAAAGGAAAATATTCGCTTTGAAAAACATAATAGTACAAGGAAAAACTCTCAAAAAAAATTTGACAGGTTAGCAAAATACATTTATTACGTAGAAATTAGTTTAAATACAAGTTTTTCAAAGAATTAATACCGAAACAACAGCGAAAAAACATGTTCATTGAGAATATAAATTGTTCAGAAAAGTTTGCAATGAACGACAAATGAATTTGCAGTCAACAAGCACTTACTATAGTACCAAACATCTGTATAATATATCTGAGCTTTCCTGTGAGATATATAGAGGTTCTAAAACCATTTCTTTCACTTCGTCTTCGAGTTGTAAAACAAAAGTATTTCAAATTTTCAAGCGGTTTTTGGCCGAACAAATTGTCAACACATTGTAACAGTGAATAATTAATTACTGCTTCAGTTAATGGCTATATTAGACTATCTTATAAAACAATTATACCATTCGCTCTCGTCGTATATGTTCGATAGCCGACTCGGTGCTACGCACCTCGTCGGCTATCAGCTCATATACGACTCGAGCTCATGGTATAATTGTTAAATGTTATATTTCCATTGTTAATAGCATTAACAGTCCTTGGCTCTTGTGCATTATATTTATCCATTATTAATAGTGTTATTAACTGTGAGTCATTCCAGGTTATTACTCTAGAAGTGACCACACTTGACTTTGTGTCTAAGAATATTAGTGACATTAACCTTGGTGACAATCGCATAATAAATAGCTAAATGTGTGGAGGTAGCCCTGCGGGTCATATTATACATATATTGTCGGAGAAATAAGCCGTGAAATGACGCATAATTTCTTAATTTTTATTAGCTACTATTGTTTAGAGTGCTCAGAAAATGACCTGTTTCATTACAGAGAACTGTTTTCTTCATTTTAGATAATTAGAATATTGTTGTAACAATGTAACATATATGCGCGCGATTCTTACAATAAAATACGATTTTCATTGTTTAAAAATTATAACAGTGTTGTGTTTCCATTATACAGGGTGTATAAAAAAACGCAACCTCGGAATTTCCCGAGAAATCGACATTGTTTTAAAGACAAAAGATTTTAGGCGCCTGGGAATTGAAAATAGCACAACTGTCAAAATTACTGCACACGCGAGTTGCATAAAGCAAAATTTATGCATTTATTTAATGCAAAACAACACTAATAATAATATGATCTATTAGCAATTTGATTTCAATTCCCAGGGGCCTAAAATCTTTTATGCTTAAGAATTGCGAAGTGATTTCTTAGGAAATTCCGAGGTTGCGTTTTTTTTTTTATACACCCTGTAGTGTTATTTAGTTTTGAATTATCCACGGATTATAAACAGATTTTGAACAACCTATAAACCCAAAGTTTGGGCCGCAAGGCAGCAATTCCTTGCGTTAGTAACTTCTAGTTAATAGTTATAAATTAAATGAACCACATTGCTGTAGCAACTAAACGTTGTAATAATTATATAAATATGGCCAAGGTGAAATGTTGTAAACTGCCACAAAAATTATAAATAAAGCTGAGGAAGAAATTTTAGCATATGTGATGTGAGTCTGACGAAAATAATACAGCTTGGTTACTGAGGTGTGTAGCTGTCATACATATTTAAGACAGATCGACAAAATGTTTCAAGGTCCTATAATCAAAATCACTGTTTACATACCGGATACCTACACCGTCAATTCCCACAAACTATAAGATAACCATAAGTATATGGCAGGATTGGCAGCGTCTGTTATAGAGATTATATTGCCATTGCCATTGATTTTCAACCATTCCAAACATTGCCATTGATTATAAACCGCCATGCAGGGCACTAATATACTGCATGGTTTAAATTTAGCACTTTGCTTTGGAAACAAGTGAGAGCATTCGCTGCCTCGCTGACTGTGAAATTGGGCGATTGGGTCACACGTTAAAGGACCTAAACACTCTCAAATGCCTTTCAAAGCCACAAGACACAAGTACAGAAACATCATATACCACCTCTGGAATGTTGTTGCCATGGTTTTACTGCTGACCTCTATGTAATATGTGTACAGGCATAAAATCAACAACTTCAGTTGATATCGACAGGAAGGTTGTGTTTCCCACTATGAACAAGTTGTCAACAATGTTGTTGCAAGTTTTGTTGACAACTTGTTCATAGTGGGCAGCACAACCTTGTTCACGCCTGTCAATATCACCCAGGAACAAGTTGTTGATTTTCTCAATTTTTACGTGCATGTGTACTGTTGTGCTTTTTATTACAGATTCAGAAACCATCACATTTTAAAGATTATCTTGAGTCTATGACTGTATTTTTTATATTCTTTTATATTCAATATATCATATAGGATGTAGATGTAGTAGGTAAGGACTGTCCAATTTGTCCAAAGTATAAATCTATTACGGCAAATTATATATTAGAATCATGTAATGCATTTAACGAAACGTCTCTTTCAAACTTATGCTTTCAGAATCAGTTAAGTTTATATACTCTAGTATATTGCTATTTGATGAAGCCATATTTTAGTATTTATTCAATTTATTTTGAGGAAGGTTTTGAAAACTTTAAATTTTACCTGGAAGAAATTTGAAGAGGTTTTGCAACTCCGCTTTCAGGCTAAAGGCAGTCAATCTTAATTAAAGGAAAAGTGGCGAGTAAGCTATAACTAGCAACGAAATTTTCATGCGGCTTCGTTAAAGATATAAAAAAGTTTAACGCATACATTTCACAATGCCCCAACTTACAATACTGTATATACTGTTGGGAAATATAGTATTTTTAATGTCACTAGACTTAGTTCATATGCGCATAACTTAATTATATGTGAGTTTTTGCAGTACAGATTGCATACACAAACAATTTAAGCCATGCCTCCAAGACAAAGAGTGGCAATTAGACAAGCCCAATGGTCGTATAATCGTTGATGTTATTTATATACTCGCAAGTTGTGATCAACACTAGACCATACTGGTATACACAACTACGCTTTCTACTTGACAGGTTTAAGTAGCTGAGGAGATCGTCATAATTTTCAAGCTTCTAGATAGCATTTAATATGGCTTTATATTTTAGTAAACACGAATCATATTCAGCCTGTTATTCTATTGTGACCGTATGGTAGCGAAACGTGGCCTATTTCATTGTTCCGACAACATTAGAGCAAAACTAATGACTTAATTATAAACGCAAAGGAAATTTCCATAACATTTTCTATTTACAAATGCGGTATGCTTGGTAACCAGACCAAGGACCACTTTTTTGAAATCAGGGACCATTTTACCGAAATTTGCTAGGCTCTCTCGCTGAAGCGTTCCGCATAGCACACCCAGGCATAAACCTTTTACGACTTATTCAAATATATCAAAGCAGCGAATAGAGAGAGAGCCTGGGACTAGGCTGCATATTCACCTGAGTGCACAACCCCAACACAGAAAATATCATTCTCAGGAAGAAACGAAGCAGCTACATTGTGAATGAAAGCCTACAAAGGTTAGTTTTAAAATACCTTGCACCTACTTTTATAATTATATGAATTAAAATAACATTGTATTGAGTCATTGTTAATATGGATTAAAAAATATTTGATTGTCACTTGTCTTCCTACTTTAAAACATATAAAACTTCTCGACAAGTCGAGGGAATGCTCTTGACAAAATTGACATTTGTAACTGTTCCTTAATTCATATCATTATAAAATTTTTGTTCACAATGTAGCTGCTTCATTTCTTCAAATTTCCTTCAAAGCTCCTTCAAAATTGTGAATCCTGTTTCGCGGCGTTATAAAACTATAATACTCCTCTTGTATGCTTCTATCTTTGTGATTGAAAAGTTGGCCCGGTCAGAAACGTAGCCAAGGCAAAAAACGCCAAAAACTACCATCTGTAATACAAATCTATACAAAAGTGGGACCCCAGAATCGGGTGGCGGCCGGTGACTTCCGGCTTCACTTTTGTATACTATAGATGCGCTATCCAGATATTTCAGATCAGTGGGCCTGAGTGTGCGCAGATTGTATAATTACGTTAC
>CACRXK020014602.1:0-12937 GCA_902702795.2 Paramuricea clavata
GGCAGCCCCACCAGTTTGTTGGGCAGTCGGGCAATATTCGCTCAACAGTCGGGCAATTTTGGTTTATTATAAAAATAAATGGGACAAATTCTGTCAATTTTGTGGTCAATTTTGTGATGTTTCGAAAATTTGTGTGATGTTCCGAAAAATGTTGGTATGTCCGGAAAAATTTTTTGACCCCTAAAATGGTACACTGACCGAAAATTTTTTGGCGACAGGGGGGGAGGTCGCCAAAATAAATAACTGGAAAATTTTTTCGGTACTTGTCGGGCACAATCCGGAAAAGTCGGGCAAATTTCTTTCCCCCCCCCCCTAATTTTTTCCTTCCGGTACGCCCATGAGTCTTTAGATATGAACTTTTCAGAGCAAAATGCAAAAGAGACACTGTCAGGCTCTCCTATTGTGTCTATTGTCTATTGGTATTGAGTAATGTTGTCTTGATACCACGGCAATAAATGCTCATAAATTTATCCACATTAATTCTCATAGAACCTTTCCCAATTTGCTTATTTATATCCCCTTATTAATATTATAACCTGTGGCGGAAATTCACTTTTTCCGGGGAGAGCCTCCTAAATTTCAGACAAAACTTTCAAATTTTCGACATACCTCCTCCCATTTGGACTCGAAAAACTTGTTTTAGCCCTCTTTTAGGTCAAAATTTCCGAAAATTCGTAGATTTTCCGTGAAGGTGGAGAAGGGGGGGGCCACCCGGAACACCAAGATTTCCGCCACTGAGTATAACAAAGTTGTGTGAAACTCATCGAATATTAGAAGATTTTTTTACTACAATTTGGTCATTTTATATTTGCAAGGCTATTGGTTCTGCAGTTCATAAGTGAGTGTTCATAAATTTTCTGTGACAATAGATCGTCAGTTATTTATCAAGTTTCGCCATACTGTTACTGAATTGCTAATATACACAGTTTCATACTGTATACGTAATTGTACATATTTCAGAGAATACCCCATCTTCACGGACCTAAAAGAGGGCTAAAGACAGTCTTTTTTAATGTCTGCGCCCGAGGGAAATAGTTTGTTTTGTTTTCACGAGAGTCTCAATGTTTCCCGAGAAGAAGTCGAGTGAAACATTGAGATTCGAGGGAAAACAAAACTAACAATATCCCCATGGGGGAACAGACATTAAAGAGTCATTGTCAACCACAATGCATTGTGCGCCCAAACCTGCTTGGGAGTTGGGGGTCATTTTAATGGCGGAATAATAGATGTTTCGGTTTTCAATTCATAAAATAGTACTACCATCCTATGGTTATACTTGCTCATTTTAACTTTTTTATACTAAAATTGCACCAGCGAAATGTTTATAACCATCATCAGTTGCTATTTGTGACTTCCGAAGCCAGATGTAAACAAATGCATTGTGGTTGACAATGATTCTTTAAGGATTTTGTTATAATTATAGCGACGAACAAAAATCGATCAACATTCAACAACATTCATACATACAAATCGTAGTTTCTAGTTATGTTAGTTGTGCCGCCATTTTGTTTATTTATGTACGTAGCCTGTTCACATGTTGCCCGTCGGAATGCATTGCATTTCTCTGAAGTCACGTGACCATAAATCTGCCAATCATGTTTGGAGTTCAACCTAGCCATATAACAAACGGGTCATGTTGACTGCACAGTTCCAACTTTGACTGGTCATGATCAAGCATGTTTTCTGACCGGTCAACTGCTACGAGCAAAGACAATCAGGGGCAGATTTGGCCTCATGTGTTAAAGGGGTTGAGGTATCCCAGAGTTAGATGCAATATTTGATTTTTGAAATCGAAACCCTGAAATACCATTTCCTGCATTCTGAGCACGTCCACATTTATTCATTAAATCCTCACGGTACATGTATTACAGGCAAAAGTAAAGAGAAGTAAATTTATTGTTTTACTCCGCAGGATGATCGTCTTACCCGAGCGTTGAAAAGAAAACAATTTTTTTGTTGAAATAATCTTGAAACAGCAGGATATCAGCTTTTGCCGGCAACATGAGCACGCGCGCATCCGATATGGATACGTACAGCGTACTAGAGATCCAGACACACCGGACGCGCGATTCTACAACGTGACGCGATTTTTTAGTTTTTGAAAGTTAATAAAACAGCCAATGAGAACAAATTTTAAAAGATATGTAGACCAATAACTCAAAATGTTATAACGGTTCTAAATATTTGGAAATAAAATCAAAGTTATCGATCAGCAAAAATCGAAAAATCGCGTCGCGTTGCCGAATCGCGTCCGGTGTGTGTAGACCTTAAAGAGCATGAAGTACCTACATGCATGATGGTAATCGTATGCAATGATTCGCGATGAGAGTATAAATCCTATATGATTCGTTATGTACATATGGGAGATATAACGCGGTATACTGATTGATCCTCGCTAAAATTAATGGATTGCGCTTAATTTAAATTAACCTATAACACAGACCACACCAACTGCTGCGTTGTATAGTTACCGCGAGCCAACGTATTGGTATATAGGTACTAGTATAGTTTCGAGTGTAATTTGGAGAAAAAACATGCACGAGTGGGTTTTTTTTCAAACACTATCAAAATTGCACGAGTCCGAAGGACGAGTGCAATTTGAAGTCATTTTGAAATTAACTTTTTTAATTATAATTATAGAATTATTACAGTAATGAAACATATACCGTAACTATATGGGACATCAATAAAATTGCACATTATCTCAATGGCCAAGTATTCCCCCCCCCAAAAAAAAAATTGGTTAGTCCCACCAAATACTAATGTCTGTAGGCTGGAAGGCAACATTGAAACGGGTGGGGACAGGGTGCATGGGGGAATAAATGGGTCAAAAATAGTGTAATACTGCACCTGAATACATCTCAATGTATACTGTGTTGTAAAAGATTGTAACTCTCTTGAGCAGCTTTACCATGATACACATTATTAACGTAGTTTGCAGTACTATATTCGTCGGCGTTTTAAACTTTTTCTTGTGTTTCTCATCGTTAAGGGATGATACTCTAGTTCTGAAGACAACAATACTGGTGCATGGTGTTTGCTATCATCAAGGAAAAGCCACTGAAGTTCACAAAAACATCTCCGGAGAAACACTTTATGATGGCCATATGCACATAAACGTGTTATAAAAAAATACTTGTTTCCGGCACAAGATCATACAAAATAATCACCGTCGATAGATATATGAGGGGACTAAATGTTAATATGCACCAATGTAATGCATACAATGGAGTTTATAATGGAGTAAGTTTAAACATTGTTCTCTTGATATGTTGAAAAAAGGCTGCATGTGGAATGTTCTAAAATTAATGCAGTAAAAGTCAATTTTCCATAAGTGTCCGCATGTCCGTGTGTCCGTGCCCGCGTTTTCCAATATACCCTCTCGTAGAGGTGCCTCGATGAGTCGGAATACTGCATGGGCACCAGGGCCGCAATCCCTGGGGGGGGGGTTGTTAACTGTATGACTAAAGCAAAACATACACTAAAAACATGGGGTGGCGTGGCCCTTCACCTAGCGCCGAATCGGCTATCGCTCATATTCGACGAGAGTGAGTGGAATAACTGGTTTATTATATACACAAGGTCTGAATTCACAGACTTTGCTTTTCGAATATTTTCAATATTTTTCTATTTTGTTTATGTTTTTATCTTCGCTCTTCACGGATCGGCCGATTGTTTTTAAAAAATATATATTTTTAACCATTTTAAATTTTAAAAATTTACTGCTAACCTGAAAACAATTTGTGGGAGTTTTTTTCATTGTGTTTTTAATCCTGTGAAGGTTATAAAAAGCGGCAACTTGGCGTTTTCTCGTTTTCAAAACATCGTAAATTCAGTTTGGCCGCCATTTTGTTTTTCTCTACTAGCAGGATATGAGCTAATATCCTGCTAGTAGAGAACCAATCAGATTGCAGAATACCTCATATCCAGACCTTGTGTATATAATAAATATTGTTATTCATAATTCAGCATGAAATATATTGTAACGTGCGTATAGTGTTTCTTATTGTCCTGCCTTGCATGTTGTACAGGACTGGCCCCAGAGCTCCTCCAACAAATCCAAAAAGTAGTATCATGATCAAGCCTTGTCTAATACCTTGTCATAGCGTTACAACCTGTTACAGATGATCAAGACAGATGTCAGGCTCTATATATGTCTATACATGTAAAATGCTTAACTATTTATATCGGTCTTACATTCGTTTGAGACATAGAAGACTGGCGACTTTATACTCGCGGATATGGCGAATGCTAAATAGTCCGACAAAGCTCGCACATGCAAACAAGTTGATAAGCAGAATCTAAACCTCAAACTGCCCAAACCTCTACTGACCAAACCTCACTCAGAATAGCCAAAACTCAACGGCCGCTGATTCCGTGGCAAATGTACAAAGGTGCTCATGCATACCACAACAAATATACACCGCCTCACTAATAATAGTATCCTATTTATATCCTACTATTGCCATTGGAGCCATATTTCATTGTGATGTGCAAATTTGTAAGGAAGTAATAAATGATGCTCCTACGTTCTAGCAAAGAGCCCTGCAAATAATTATTCATTATAGCATTGATTTGAACACATATTATTTATATAATTATCAAGTCGAACAACCATGCACATCTCACGATCAAAAATCATTGATCAAACAAAAGTCAATGTATTTGTGGTATTTGTAGTTACTTAATTTGTATAAAAAGTCTAGCTACAATTTATGATAGGAAAGAGTTTAATATGTGTAGACTAATATCAACTGATTGTATAGCGTAGCCTATAAAATAATTTCTGTCATCTCCGGCAGGCAATATATATTGAAGAAATTTTCATGGCACGCGGAATGGCTAAAAATATGCATTATCGTGAGAACATTTCTCTGCGTGCAGATCGATCGGAAACCAAATATTGATATAGTAGCTAAAAAAGTATTATATAAAAATAGTCTTAATTTAAGATGCTATTGAAGCCGATATATTGAATGACCACTCGTTTTTGTCGCTAAATTTATATAAATATTAGTTATATAAGTGGACATAGGCTACTGTTAATTATATTATAAGGTCGTGCATGGTGATGGACTTTTATCGAGGTTTTTCATTTGCTTTAACATTTGAAGTTAGCTCTCTATAAATGCTAGCATTGAAAGTAGCATTTTATAGTTAGGATCACATGTACAAAATATTTCGAGCATTATATCAGAAAATTGAGGCACGCATGCATGGCAAGAATTTTTAAAAACAATATATATGCATGATCGTGAACTTTGAAATTTTATCAGAAAATGTATAACCATATAAGGATTTACATGCATATACATTTCATGATTATTAAAATTTCTGGTTTTAGAAACATCGCCAGTTTTAAAATATAACTCCCTCAATCTTATAAAATATACCCATATATTCTTGCAATTGATTAATTTAATTGACGTCCTCATGCAATAGCCATGTAGAGACTGAGCTATACATGAACGCAACAAGGGCTGCGTTTTAGATAAAGTTTAACTAATATATAATATTTTTTATATAGGTATATCATTGCTGTAGTCGGTTCAGTAATATCGATCATTACATTGCCCTTGTCTTTGATTGAAAGATCCATCTAAATAAATCGTTCCTGCGTTCTAAACATATCGTGTATAATAAAGCTGATATCGTCTTATTAAAAAATATAATTATACGTTATTTATATAATTATACTGATAAGTGGTTTCGCGAATTTGCACCTCTAATTGCCACTCATGCAATTCAACTCCAAAGTGATAAAGGAAATGATCAAAAATACACATTATATGTAATTTTAGATAATTTCATTGTCAAGTGTTTCCAAAGAGCAATTAACCTGCGATTAATATTTTAATTGATTTAATACTAATATTGGCGAAATGTGTTTATTTTAAGTCAGCACATTATCATGATACCTTCAACGATTTTTTTTTGTCTTGCAAGTGTCATTTAATTGAAATTAATTTCCAATCTAATAATAGAAGGGAAGTATTTGACCAGGTGATTGTCAGTAGTTATAGGAGGTGATTACTCAATAGACAATATACTTCGGCCATATTTGACAATCAAGGCTTACGAATGCTTTTTGTTAATTCCAATCTACATGACCGTTCACCTGGGCTATAGGTATTGTTCTATGGAGCAGGTTGCCCAAAATCTCAATATAAGTTACCCACTGATATACCCTGTACTAGTATCACCCACTATATTTATACAAGAACTTGCGGTTAGACCTCGAAAAACTGGACTCGGTAGTTCTGTTGGTTGGAGTGCTGCACTCGAATCGCAGTGGCACTGGTTTGTTTCCTGGCTCGATAAAATTTCGATATCAAAATTAAGATAATATGCTGAAGGATGTTAAATACTCATTAGTCTAAAGTTTAATGATCATTTCATGTTATGTGCGATGTCTTAATTGCTATTGTATATATTTACTCAATCGGAGGGTAAGAACAATATTATCAATTTTGCAAATCGGTAGTTTCGGTATGAGGGTACATAGCGATCAAGATTAATAGCACAGGACCCGCACTGTAAAAACTGATAGGTTAAAATAACCTATTTGTAAAGGTTGTCACTTATATAAATAGGTTGTTTTAACCAATTGAATAGGTTATAACCAAAATAAATAGGTTAAAATAACCAATTATTTTTTGGTTGATCTCGAACATTTCGGTACAACTAATATAAATAGGTTAATTTAACCAATTGACCAAAGTAAATAGGTTAAAATAACCAATTATTTTTTGGTTAATCTTGAACAATACAACTAATATAAAAACAAGTGAAAGAAACTCTAAAGATCGATAACATTTTTTTATTTATCAATGGAGTTTCATTTGTTTTGTATTCTGTAAAATACTCAGTAGTTCTAAAAATTATTGTAGTTTAATAGGTTGTTATCTTGGGTGTTTAGCCGATACTGATAACATGGCCAGGTTGTTTTAAATATTTTTGTAATACTCATTCATAATACATAAACTTTGTACCTGGCAAATAATGTCAACCATTAATGAATTAAATTATAAGCCAATAATAATTGCTCAAAAGACAAAACAGTTATAGGCAATTATAGGCAATATTAGTTCAGTACGTCATAATCTTTGTTAATAAAATTAGAAAATGCATCTTATTTTTTACATATTTATACTGATTATAGTATACTATATACAACACTGTACAGATCTAACATTGAATTGTTTATCACAGTCATTTCAACATATAGTATATGCATTCATGCAGGAACCACACCACCATAAATCATCTTTTAATCTCCACGACTCCACATATTGGGGGGGGGGGGGTAGGCTGGCTATTTATGGGAATTAATAGTGAAAAGAGGTGGGGTTTTAGCAATTGACATGAATATACAGTTACCTAAAAAAATACTACTTTAATAGTTGGTCTGTCATAAAGTCATAAACTAAGTTTATAGTGATCTAATATATTTTCAGCAAAATGTCCTGGGGAGGGCATGTGGGGAGGTCTAGTCTCCAGATTGTTATCTTGGGTGTTTAGCCGACACTGATAACAATAGCCAGGTTGTTTTAAATATTTTTATAATACTCATTCATAATACATAAACTTTGTACGTGGCAAATAATGTCATCCATTAATGAGTTAAATTATAAGCCAATAATAATTGCTCAAAAGACAAAACAGTTATAGGCAATTATAGGCAATATTAATTCAGTACGTCATAATATTTGTTAATAAAATTAGAAAATGCATCTTATTTTTTACATATTTATACTGATAGTATACTATATACAACACTGTACAGATCTAACATTGAATTGTTTATCACAGTCATTTCAACATATAGTATGCATTCATGCAGGAACCACACCACCATAAATCATCTTTTAATCTCCACGACTCCACATATTTTGGGGGGGGGGGTAGGCTGGCTATTTATGGGAATGAATAGTGAAAAGAGGTGGGGTTTTAGCAATTGACATGAATATACAGTTATACTACAACATTAATAGTTGGTCTGTCATAAAGTCATAAACTGAGTTTCTAGTGATCTAATATATTTTCAGCAAAATGTCCTGGGGAGGGCATGTGGGGAGGTCTAGTCTCCAGAACTAAAATATTTAAAATATGTATGTACCTTATATTGCGTCGTAAATTCTTTAATTATTGGCATACAAGGAAGATATAACAAGACAGCTAGAATTTTGAAGATGGAATTAAGAGTTTCTGTCAAAAAGAACAGAGATACAGGATTATTTTCACTGGATTGTTCGCATTATTGAGATCAGTGCGTTCAGTCAATCGCGTTGCCAAATATGGGCTCCCATAAGGCTTAGCGAGCACACTCCGAGCGCGTCCTTTGGAAATTTTATTTTAACGTCGGTTGATATAGCCAAGATTGAAGATATTGAAGAAAATAAGAACCAGGTGATCTTGATACGCGGAAAAGTATTGGCACTAGTTGTCAAATAGAAATCCATTTTATGATTAAAACAACTGAATATCTCCTGTAATATACTTTATTTCGATTCCATATTTTTGTCAGAGCTATGGTTCTCATAAGCAAACATAATTACAACATTTCAACTAGTTTCATAAAGAATAACGAAAGATATAATTGACTGAATACATCAAAATGGATTTCTATTCGGACAACCCTTTCTGAGCGCTGATTGGCTAAAGTACGAACACGAGATCACCTGGAAGTAATACTCCAATTTTTAAAAATAAAGACAATAATTTGAAATGTAAGTGTTCAACTATGTCAATATTTTTAAGTTTCGTGTGTAAATATGTGCCATAAATAGTAATATATTCATGTATATTTTAACCGCCGTTCGTTGGCGGCATGTCTATTTGTGTGAAAGGTTCAACAATATATTGTTAATAAAACTTAGTGATATTGCCTTGTATATTTTCAAGCGATTAATAATGCCATAATATGTGATCTCAGCAAGTCGAACTGTCGAAAACATGATATATATAGGCTACAAGAAGGTACGAAATATACAGTAGAATCAGTAGATAGAACAAAGGTAGGATTGTTCTCTCATACAAACCTAGACTGCTACACGCGTAAAAATCATCATGTTGATGCAAGTTGTTCAAAACAGGAGTGAACAATGTTGTGCTGCACCCCGTGAACAATATTGTCAACAAGTTGTTGAACCATCAGTATTGTTGCAACTTGTAGACAATCATGTTAACAACTTGCAACAGTACTGATGGTTGAACAACTTGTTAACAATATTGTTCACGGGGTGCAGCACAACATTGTTCGCTCCTGTTTTGAACAACGCCGAACAACCTGATCAATTTTTACCCGTGTAGAGAACTTGCTTTGGCGATTATATCAATATTAGCTAAGTGAGTCAATATTGATACCCTCTCAATACGTTAACAATGTAAATATTATATTGTTAATGTATTGTCGATTTGTCATTTGTATTGAGAAGGTATCAATACAGTATATTGACTCATTTAGCTAAATTATATTGAAGTTCTATGGCTTTCAGGCTTAATAGGAGAACTATCATTCCTTTGTATTATCTATATTGTGCTATCACAGTAAATAGCTATATCTATATTTAATATCCAGACAATCCCTGACTGTTGCTGAATACATTGAGGATACATTTTTGAGTTTTTCATAGTTTATATGCCTCTGAGAAATCCCAGGCTCACATTTTATGCATGAAGAAACTGTTTAACATTATACATGGAGAGTTTTCAGCCCGGGCTGAGTTTCAGCCTGGTTAAACGAGCTAAATTGCATCACGATAAATATTTGCATGGGCAGTTTGAGCTCGGTCTGAGTTTAGTCAGAGCTACAGTATACCGTAAACCTCCGACTATAAGCCCCTCTGAATATAAGCCCCCCATGTATAAGCCCAGTGTGCCACATGTTTAATTCTTGTTTATGACTGATTTGTTTTATGTCTGACTTGTTTATTACTAACACAAAATATCGTCCATGTATAAGCACCCCCGTATATAAGCCCCCCCTTGTATAAGCCCATCAAAAATCGCTTATGAAAGTATATAAGCTCAGGGCTTATAGTCGGAGGTTTACAGTAGAGTCTAGAGAAATAGGAGAATAATAATCTATTATGAGAATAAGCCTGTTACACTTCTTTGAAGCATTAAGATGTTGATTAGTTGACTATTTGACATTTGTGAGACTGTGGTTACATGTATAGTATATTTAAAGATGAAACAAACACTCAAAATGAAGCCATTTAAACAGTTGGTTTTCTAGCCCGGGCTGGAATTATTTGTGATTACATGCTGCCGGGCTGAAATTTCAGCCTGGGCAGCTCAAACGTGGCTGAATAATCATGTAATAACCACTTGCTATGTTTTAATAGGATTTTATCCTTGGGCCAGGCTGAAACTTAGCCCTGGTAAACTCTCCATGTAATCAGCCCCATAGGGGCCACGTCCATATTCATGTTGCCACCAATAACGTCAAATCGGAAGTCAAAATACAACTGAATATCGATCAACATTATTTGGAGTGGGTGGGTGCAATGGATGAAGTGATAACATTGATTCAATGTTATTTGTGGCAACATGAATATTGTGACTTGGCCCCTAAGAGCTGTTAAATTCCCAAGAGCAGAAAATTGTGCACTTTACAAAGATATTTTAATTTCTTAATTTGTTAATATTCATAATATAGTGTATGCAGTGTGCACATTGTCAATATTCTTGCATTCAGCTTAGTACTAACACACATAAAAATTGAGAAAATCAACAACTTGTTCCAGGTTGATATCAGCAGGTGTGAACAAGGTTGTGCGGCCCACTATGAACAGTATTGTCAACATGTTGTTACAGCATTGTTCAACTGTAACAACTTGGAACAACATGGTTGACAACTTGTTCATAGTTGGCCGCACAACATTGTTCACGCCTGTCGATATCAACTTGGAACAACCTGTGCGTTTTTAGTCATGTAGGACGTTCAAATTCTAACAATATGGTACATTGTTTCAATACTTTGGGGTTTTTTTTCGGGATACCATGTAGAGCTCAGCTCAGAGCACCTGTCTTGCTATATATAAGAGATATTTACTATATATAAGAGATATTTACTATATATATTGCTATATATAAGAGATATTTACATATTTTTCCTCTGAAAATGTTTCATTGCAGTGATAACATGGCATTCTTCCAAAATGTACCTGTGCTTGGACAAAGGTTTGAAATGAAATATGTATCATGTCCGGACCAGGCATTGAGATCATCTTACTTTCCAGTATATTGGCAGATACCGGATTTGTCCTTTCAACTTTGTGAGCAAGGCTTTGGCAATACGATGTTTAGAGTGAAGTTCTTTCATATGATTTCAAGTATCTTTTCAAATCAAAGTATTATAAACACCCTCATTTTATAACCAATTAAAATAATTATTTTTCTTAAATGAAAGTATAAATCTTATATCAACAGTATCAGTTATTTGGCCTGATATCGTCCAACATATCTGACATACTGACATCTAGCCGAATAGCAAAAGGTTCTGTCTTGTGGCCCGTGCAGCCCTAGAAATGACAAGGTGTCCAATTATGACCAATTGTTTTATGCCAGGTATTTCTCAAAGGTAGCCCTCATTGTGACTGAGAAGAAAATTTAAAAAAGTCAAGTGTATAAACTGTATAACTTAAAAATAATGAGTCAGGCTATTTAAGGTTTTTGTGTAACAGTAGGATTGTCTACAAATTAACTTGGACTGTAGAATAATCCCAATTTTTATTTTGTAGCCAATTACTCACCACAGAAAATTACAAATTGGCACAGCAAGACATGTTCAAGGGGAAACCTGGCATTGTGTACACAGACCCTGAGAGATACCGTACAGCAAGAACTGGTTTAATTTATGGGCTTCAGTTACATACTTCACATTGTAAGTCATTGTGCACAACTTTATAATAGTGTGTGTTAATATTTCTTTGCCATTACAATATAGTGATGTGATTGTGTTCTTATTTGACTGTGTTAACCCATTGAGTTGCATTGTGCCCTACTTTATTATTTTACTTTGTCTAACACCAGACTATTTTACTCGTTAATGGGTATAACTGTCCTATCCGCCCATGTGTCTAGTTAAACCATCGAGTTGCATTGTGCCCTGATGCACCCTATTTTAATGATTATGCTACTCTGTCTAACGCAAGATTATTTCACTATGTCTAATAGACTAATACCAGATTGATTACAGTGATTACAGTTTTTGAAGAAAGAATTGTTTAGTATCCGCACATGGATTAAACCATTAACCTATATTAGGCCACATAAAATAAATTCCTTGATTCTCATCACTGCACTTTGAAAATGTCGAAGAGGCGGGAGGTGTATATTTTATATTTATATAATTTAATATATATCAATAAATAAAAGTGTGACAAACTGAAATAAGGCATATTTCTAGGCAGGTGTAAAAGTCGGACCGGATCGCCAGTCCGGGTCGGATTAGGTCGGACCAAGTCGGATCAGGTCGGATCTTTAGAAAATTTAGAAATATCAGAAAATATCAGGATATTCCGGGAAATGTTACTTACACAAATGGAAGTTTGCATCTTTCCCGCGTTATTTACACAGCGTGGCAAATCGGAAAAATGGATAGAACAGGTTAGGGGCACTTTAAAAGCCTTTACTTGTGTTGGGGAAAATGTTATGGAAAGACGGTGAATTATACTTTAAGCTTTGCTTTATATTAGTCGAGTCCCATTGTTTAACGTCTACGCGTCATTAGCTGAATTCATATTAGACGGGAAACTCGTCTCAGAAGACGAATAAATCAAGACGGGTTTCTGCTCGTGACGTTCAAAAGAAACTTGGATGGTGAGGGTCTCCTATTTTTTCGAGTTTATCCGTCCGATAGTTTTCGTTTCATATTTATACCAGACGGAATCCAGCTATTGCCATGGCTATTTTAAAATTTTGTGATAAT
>CACRXK020014603.1:0-12075 GCA_902702795.2 Paramuricea clavata
CCCCCCCCTCTACCAGATCATGTTGGATCCATTCCTGATTTGAAGAGGATTGCACAAATGTAATTGGCTTTTCGGAGTAAAACACGTGGCAAACTTTGCATGTGATAAACTTGGCATGCAGTGTCGTAATCTTTTAATAACACCCTAACATTCACCCTAACCCCTGCAACAAACGCTGACAAGTTACTCAAACTGACTTTCCATGGAACTATCCCGAAATGATGTTTAGAGATAGGGTTGGGTTATGGTTGGAATTATGGTTCTATTTTAATTTTACAATAATTGAAGTCGTTTTTTGAAAAATGCTTGCAACATTTTCGCTATATTAACACAAGTGCATTCAAGCATATAAAGTCAGATTACAATCTGTGCATGCAGCAAGTTTATGACCAATACCTGACTATTCTTAAGCTGTTGAACGGCAGGCATTTCATCCACAATCAAAGGTTTTTTCAAAGTCTTGCAAACAGCAGCTCTGTACGAGCGAACACTGCCCTTTGCAGCTCGAAATAATGGCCGCAGAATACGTTCGGGCGGGCTGCTTATTCGCGAAGCCATATTCTGTCTTTAAATTCACTTAAAACAAACAAAACTCAGCCGTAAATATAAACAAATCTGTTGTAAACAACGTGCAAATTTAAAGTAAAATGTAAACAAATTTAAAGGTCCCATTCAAGGTACTTCGTGTAAGATCTATTTACAGTAATACAGGGCTTCTCGATCCGTAACCTAAAGTTCAGGCCCTACTCGATCCGTAGATATTTCCTTGAAAACAGGAATTTTGCATAGTTTTCGGGCTTTTTTGAAGTTTTGAGATTGATTTTCAAGATTGTCTTGTGAATTTTACAACTTATATGAATTTTTCTAGTTGATTTTCAAACCTATAAGTACGTGACCTGCCTTTTTCGCGCAGAATTCCCAGAAAAATGAATGAAATTAAATCACTGAGTTGAATGAGGAATTTGTGGGAAAACTAAGGAATGTGAGAGCTCATGCTAAGGAATTCTGCAGCTCTGAAGATATTGAGATTTTTAAGATGTATTTTTTAAAAACTAAATCAAAATATGGCTTATTTTTGCTGGTGTTTTTTCTATTTTTATTCTACTTGTTTAGCGAAGACTTTTTAAATACAGAAGAAGACAACAGAAGTGTTAATTTAAATTTAATAAACTTTGCAAAGGATTTAAAAGTGCCTAAAACCAGCTCTCAAAATATTGATGATAAAGGTGGAACGATTTTATTAATATTCTGGACGACATTCTTTGGTGCAAAACCGCGAATAAAAGATGGCCATCCACGGAAATGGCCATTTTATTACGTGGGAAAGAGATGTCCCGTCAAGTGTGAACTGACAACCGAACAACATAGAATCTCACAAGCCTCTGGGATTGTCTTCCATGCGAGGGATTTCAGTCTAGATGATCTTCCCCCCCGGAAATTCAGAAGTATTCCGTGGATTTTGCAATCTCACGAGAACCCTGTGTATACACCAGTTCTCCGAGATTCTGATGCCATGTCTAAATTTAACTATTACGTGAGCTATCGGTTGGATTCCGATTTCCCTTCGCCCGAGTTTGTGAAACCACGGTTGGACCTGCCAACGCCTTTTGAGAGTAAAACGAGACTGGTTTTGGCCGTGTACAGCAACTGTGAAGGCCTACGGACGCATTACATGGGGGAGCTTAGAAAGCATATCAAAATCGATTTCTACGGAAGCTGTTTGCGGACGCATAAATTTCTAAAACGAACGTCAGATAGTAACGACACAAAATTGCTAACTTTACTGCGTACTTATAAATTCACTTTGGTTTTTCCAAACGCTGATTGCGATTATTACGTCACAGAAAAAATGTACAATGCGTTATCGTCCGGAACGGTCCCAATATGGCTGGGGACAGATAAAATTGACGAGATACTGAAATGGGGAAATTTAAAACAATCTGTGATAAAAGTTAAAGACTTCAGAGAACCAAAAGCGTTGGCCGACCATTTACACTTTCTTGCTAAAAACAAGCAAGAATATAATAAATACTTAAGATGGAAGTACGAGGGTTTTCAGTTCCCGCCCGAGTACTATAATTCGGCAATAGGGCAGTGGTGGGAGGGGTTGCCTGTGTATTGTCGGGTATGTATGAGGATTGCCAAGGACCCCAAGGGGCATCATGGATTACCGACAGAAACGTGTGGGGATACACGTAGTGAAAGGCTAGCAAAATTGATACCATAGTATTAATAAATATTATGTTAATTAATATGCAATGTGCAATATATTTAATAATTTAAGGGGAAAATTACGAGTTTGTAATAATTTGTTGTTGCTGTCGAGTGCTGAAGTGGAGCTCAAATATTAAAGCAAGTAATTTTAAAATAGTAAACAATTTTTGTGGAGATTTTGATACATCCAGTTATTTTGCAGTCAGTGGTTGTACACATCCAGTAATAATTTAGTCAGTGGCGGCTGCCCTTTTCAACTTCGTATATGTTCGTTCATCCGCGGAGCAAACGAAACACAAAATAATTTTTCACTAAAACAAATCATTTTCATCTAAAATACACTTCAGGCATTAGAAAGTTCACCCCCATTTTATATAAATACAAAATGTAAGAACGTTTTGGCCTAATTCTTGAATATAGACAACTTTTAAATTTTACAAGCTATAATTCCGATGCTTTCCGATTGGTAAGACAGCTTGTGACAGATGGAATATTTGTGGTTTTCTTGATGAAAATTTCATCATTCTTGCTGTGGATATTGTAAAACGTGTTTTTGTGAAAATATCGTAAAAGATGGAAGAATATGCCAGGGAACCATGGTAAGTATGTTTCATATAACCATTTAGATGTATTACTACGTTTGTAGACCTTTTTAAAAATTGATTTTGGCACTTGGTAGACTTTTTGCCAAATATGTGTCTTGTTAATTATAACCCATTAATTAAGCTGCACAGCTTCCCCATTGACGAGTAAAATCTTCTGGCGTTAGACAAGTAAAAAAAGATAAATATGCTCAATGGGTTAACACATTAATTTGCAATATGCCCGAATATCTATTCACTGATCTTGTTTTAGGCCGGCGAACAGCGAATTTCGCCAGCGCTAAGAAGACATTTGCCAGCCATTTGCCAGAGGCTGTGTGTAATTCGCCGGTACTCGCAGACATAACAAGCTGAAATTTTTAGGCCTGTCTTGCACTCGGACAATATACCAAATAGACAAAGCTTGCAAGCCTTTGCCCACCACTCAACTCACAGCGCCCTTGAAGCTTAGACCTTCGAACCATTCTTTGCATACTCGCTTCGCTCATCAATTAATAGCCGGAGCCTCAGTAGAGCAAAACAGTACTAGTATTGGCCATCATGATCATCAGCACCCCCCTGAATTTTTTGCACACCCCCCCCCCCAAAGAAAAATGGGTCATTCCAGAAAACATCCATACCACCCCCACAGAGGAAATAGGAAGTTAACCCCCCCTACCCCCTTCGGATGTCCTAATACATTTAATAATAATAATAATAATAATTATATTTATCCAGGATACCCACATCACTTACGTGTTTTTCAGTGGGGTCCTGCATCAGAATTACAATTATTTACAATATTAATTATTGTCAATATTTAAATTGTACAAAAATATACAAATATATACATGCACGTTACAACGATGATAAATAGACCATTAATTTATAATTCATAAAAATGTAATTTAATTTAGTCCGTAAGCATGCAACATGCCTCAAATGGTAGGATTTACTATTATCAGAAACAATTTTTCCTCCCCTCCCCCTCCGGACGGCAGAAATTTCCTCCGTGGGGAGAGTATGGATCTTTTCTGGAACAACCCAATATGAAAATCCACCCTTGAAATTATTATTAGCCAGGACTTCAAACAGATACCTAAAGGGCTGTCTATTGTTTTGTAATGTGGCATATTGCAACTTAACACATTGACAACTAACAAGAGATACAGGCCAATAGTCTGGTTTCAAAAATCCATTAACCATTGAGTGCCGGCATTCACACCTTGATGAGTAAAGGCCCACATTTCCACTCAAGAAAAATTTCCCACGGACAGAAAATTTTCCAAAAACATTGTTAAAAGTTGAAAATTCTAAACTTCAAAATTTTAATGGCAAGTTGGTCGTTAAGGGGGGGAGGGGGTCATGGTCAATGCCGTTAAAATTATTTTTCTTTAATTAATCGGAGCTTGCCGCTAAGGGGGAGGGGGCTGGGACCTTAATGGCCAACTTGCCATTAAGTGTGATGCAACAACCTATTTGTCAACGACCAAATAATGTCATTTTTTCACTCTGATAACTTCAGATTGACTCACTTGACTGCACAATAGTGAAATCTTAGTGAAATCGTATCTATTATCTTTGTAGCCCATATCGTATCGTTGATGACTGCGGAGGTGCATTTGCCATGGGCGCAATAGGTGGGGGAATTTTTTCCTTTGTCAAAGGATGGAGAAATTCACCCTCGGTAAGTTGAACTACCAACTTGAAAACTGTTTAATTAAACTACATTTATCAATTAATTAAGGAGAAAAATATTTTATAGCTTTCTGTTTTAATTATTTTAGGGTCACAGATTGCTCGGCAGTATTTCTGCCGTTAAAACAAGAGCACCAGTTCTGGGAGGTTTGTGTCATTTACTAATTTTGGAAAATATAGGGGGTGGTCGCTTGCCTTTGCATACACACACAAAGACTCTTTAAGATCATGTACTTCTGTTTCAAGACTCTTAAAGATTGTGTACTTTATTTTAGGTAATTTTGGTGTATGGGGAGGTCTGTTCTCTACGTTTGAATGCTGTTTGATGGGCGTCAGACGCAAGGAAGATCCGTGGAACTCGATTGGCAGCGGTGCTCTGACGGGCGCAGTGTTAGCTGCGCGAGGAGGTCCCTCGGCAGCTGTGTCTGCCGCAGCAATTGGCGCCGTACTGCTTGCGTTGATTGAAGGCGTCGGAATAGCAATCACGAGAATGACGGCAGAACAGTTTAAACCAGGTACGATTACCATTAGCATTTCTCTAGCACAAATTTATGTGGATATTATCAAATGTGCTTTGTATCAACTATTATACGCTTACCTAATTACATACTTAGCCTAGATTAATTTATCTTTACAACAATAGGCAATTCCAGTTTTTAGTTTATGCCTGCAGGGGATGATGGGAAGTAAGGTATCATAGTGCTGATTATGCTGAAAAATTTCAATAAAAACTACCGAAACAACCGAAATATTTCAATATTTACAAGTATAAGCTATCACTATGTGTTTACACCATTTTTACTTTTTCAGCATAATCAGCAATGTGATACCTTACTTCCCATCGTCCCCTGCACACATAAACTAAAAGCTGGAATTGCCTATTGTGATATTACTTTCTTAACTGTCTTTATCCTATAACCCACCCTGTCAACTTTCCCTGTGGGAGGAAACCGGGCCCGAGAAAACCCACAAGGCCCTTGGTTGGGAAATTAGTAGTACAGGTCAGGAAAATTACATGAGCTTTTAATTTTTTACCATTTTTTATGGTCAGTGGTTTAATATTTCTTGTTTTTGTTTGATTGTAGTTATGCCTCAACCGCCCGACCCAGCGCAACTCCCCCCTATGCCCGTACCCCAGGGTTTACCCCCTCCTCCACCATCAGAATTTGACCACCAACCACAGTACCACTAAGAGAAGAACACCCCCTCGCCCGTGTATCCCACGTCTCCTTCGAACGTAACTACACTTGGTAGCTTATCTAACTGACTATAAAATCTCAGGTCGGAGCGATATAATTATAGAAATCAATAAGCTGCCTTGCTTCATACAAACCACAGCAGCTTATTGTAGATTAACGAAAAACGACCAGTTGATTACAGTATTTACCTGTAAACGGTCAATGTTCAAATGTATACCAAAAAATGGTCAGTATTGAAATGTATACTGTACACTACAAAAAATGTTGACTCAAAAATTTGAGTAAAATTATGCCATAAAATAATTGCTCAAATGTATAAGTAAATTTGCTTAGTATGTTTTAGTGGTGTAGTTTTTTTGACACGAAACGTCAATTTTCATATATTGCATTATTTGACAGCCGAGGTTTGGCATATATACTGTAGAGGATTTACACAGCGGCGCGAAGATATGACTTTTATCTTCGAATGGTGAAAACAATATTGTTTTTAACACAAGAAGATAAAAGTCATATCTTCAAGCCAACGTGTAATGTTCTGTTTATTATATAGTCCCAAGCAAAAAATTGTATAAATACTAAAAGTCACGTGATCGATATCTTCACTAGTGAAGATATGGAAAATATCTCATTGTGTATTTTTCAATATCTCACTCTCTACTATATTATAAATAGAAAATAATGGCCAATAATCAATATAAGCTGCAATGGTTTGGGTCTGATCTACTTGAAAAGGAGTGATGATGACTGAACCCTCTTTAAAAAAGGCGTTCGTTCTTGTGTTTTAACTTAAATATTTAATTTGCACATAGTTCAGACACAAACCACAACGAACTATTTATCTTACTGAGAAAGAAACTTTAACTCAATTCCTAAATTTCAAGGCACAATAAATATATTGTATCAAACGCGTGAAGTGCAAAAAACATCTTTCAAGTTCATCTTTATTCTTATCACAACCCGCACACAAGAAAACCTATATATATTTATACATGAGGTTGTGGTTATAGCTCGACAACAGCCCTCAGTAGCTCAGTTGGTTAGAGCGCTGCAACGGAATCACAGGGACGCAGATTCGATTCCTGCCAGAGGGGCTAGTAAAAACCCAACCGTTTCTCGTCCCCAAGCAAAGCGGAAAAGTCGAATACGAGCGCGAAAAGGTTGTTGAGAATCGCTAAAAAAATAATGAAATTTTTTAGCGATTCCCAGCAAACCTTTCGCAAGCTCGTATTCGACTTTTTCCGCTTTGCTCGGGGACAACCTTAATTGAAATAGCTGTATAATATGCTCACTCAGCCTAGTCCCAGTCGTTCTGAAGCAAGCGCGAGAAAAAAGTGGATGTAGTACGAGACTGGGACCTAGGTGTGACGTCACCGCTCAAGGTGCTTCAGAACGCCTAGCAGATTTCAGTATTTTTAATATGGCGGAAAATTTATATATACAAGTAACCTTTTAATTATAAATAGGACAATGTTCGTTCATCATGTACATGTTCGATGTCTACATAACCAAATCAAACTGTATTAAAAATGTGCTCAACTAAAAAAAATTATATACAAATTTACGAGACCGAGTTTGAGCAATCGTTGATGTTATTTATGTAGTCGCAAGTTGTGATCAACACTAGACCATACTGGTATACACAACTACGCTTTCTACTTGACAGGTTTAAATTGCTGAGGAGATTGGAAATATTTGCCTGACATGACGGTGTTGTCAAAACATTCTTAGTCGGAGACTCGGCATAATTTTCAAGATTCTAGATAGCATTTAATATGGCTATATATTTTAGTAAACACGAGTCATATTTAGCCCGTTATTCCATTCTGACCGCATGGCCGCGAAACGTATCCTACTTCATTGTTCCGACAGCATTAGAGCAAAACTAATGACTTAATTATAAATGCAAAGGAAATTTCCATAACATTTTCCATTTACAAAAGAGGTATGCTTGGTAACCAGGCCAGGGACCACTTTTTTGAAATCAGGGACCATTTTACCGAAATCTGCTAGGCTCTCTCGCTGAAGCGTTCAACTTTTAAGGCATAAAACTTTTAAGACTTATTTAAATATATCAAAGCAGCGAATAGAGAGAGCCTGGGACTAGGCTGATGCTCACTTAGATTTTCCACCAAACCCAGTGTTCAAGTTCAATCAAGCAAAGTGCAAAAAACATCTTTCGACTTTATATACTGCACATTTATACGTTGTGTATCCGTGTATATACAGTTCCATTTATATGATACATATTTTATATACAGTTAAACCTGCGAGATTCCCAGACTTGGAACCTACGAAAACATCGTTTCGTCCTAAATCAAAAGCTCAGCAGGCATGCATCTGGAATGTTCATGAAAAAGTTTCGAATCTCGTTTATGGGTTATTATTATTGTTGTTTGTCAACAAATCGTCAATAGTCTGGCCAGCGTCGAGTCTCTTCTCCATTTCAACCAACAATTTGACGCCGCTGATCACAATCTGACATTGTTCCACCTCCGAGGTACCGATCCTGTCCAGATTCGATATGTCGAACACGCCGTCCGTGCTCTCGGTGTCCACACCCCCCGTCCCGCGCCGTTGTAGACGCAGCGTCGACAAAATGAGGTCGAAACGAGAATCTTTGCAGAGATGTGCGAGTTTGACGTGTACACCCGCTCGCAGGCCCGTCCCTAAATTTGACGGGCACGTGAGGATGAAGCCCAAATGTTGATTCCACATAAAACCGTAGCCTTGCGACTTTATAGCGAGCTCGACCTTGTTTAAACCGTCGCAGAAACGAGTGAACACCTATAGAACAAACGAGAGACCGGTGAAAATTTTAATTGGCAATAATACAATTTATTATATGGCTTTTCAAAAATTCTCTATTCTACAAGCGGTCCGTAAAAACCCATATCCGGACCGTGGTCCGTATTTTCCGTGTCTGGACCGGTGTCCCGGATGTCGTTTATCTGGCGGGAAATTTTTGCTTTGCAAAGAGAAAAAAATTTTGCTTTTTAAATTTCCAATTGTGCTTTACAGATAAAAATTTCAAACAACCAAATTGTTTTTGATTGAGCATGCATGCCTACCGTATATTGTTACCCAGTGAAACTGACGATAGCCGATTTAATTCGCGCGAAAAGCATATGCTCACAGACTCAGTTCAGCCATATAATAAACCGATTATTGACCTCGCTTGTTCGGTCTGTACTGTGAAATATCAGACCTCTGTATTTTTGCATGGACCTCGCTCGGTCCATACTTAAAAATCCTCCGTCTGATATATTTCACAGAAAAGACCTCACGCTTGGTCAATGACCCTTTAATACTCTGACCATTTTGGTAGCCAATTTCAGTGTTAAAGCGTTTGCGCTCAAGTTTATTGCTAATATGCCCAATATTTGAGTGAGTCGCGCTTTGGAAATGACAATGGATTTTATTATCCAATCCTAGAGTTGTTTTGTTTTTCATTTAACCAACATTTTACTCACTCAAAATTTTGTTTACCCAACCCTTTTCTCTTCGTGCCAACTCCCCACCATAAAAAATGAATTTCCATATGACATGGAATTTATTATTTTCTTAAATGAAAGAACTCTTTAAGTTGTAGTGTAACTTATTTTTCAGTTTCTTGTTTTTATGGTTTGTTCCCGAGATATTTCAATTTGTTTGATATGTAAATGAGTGTGAATATGTCCGCTAATTTATGACGTCACGTTGTTTGCAAGCTCTTCGAAATGGTTGAATATCACTGCTATCATCCAAGATGATAATTTCAAACTTCACTCACTGGTAAATCTGATGAAACACTGGAGAAAAACGTGAACTGATATCAACAGTTTTTAGAGTTAATACATTTATAACCAGTGTAAGTTGAGCTTGCAACCAACATGACGTCATAAATTAGCCGACATATTCACACTCATTTACATATCAAACAAATTGAAATATCTCCGGAACAAACCATAAAAACAAGAAACTGAAAAATAAGTTACACTACAACTTAAAGAGTTCTTTCATTTAAGAAAATAAGAAATTTCATGTCCTATACACTTTAAAGGCTCTCATGGCTGTAAACGTTTTGTAAAAGACCTCAGTTAGTTAAAGTTAAGTGCGTCTTCGTCCATTGTGTCCGCTATCGAACGAGGACCTAAATTTGGTTACTCAAAATTTACCTCTCTCATGTTGCCTCCTTTCTGCATAGAAATTACGCGAAGGTGATCCTCTTCGTTCACCCAAACAAGGAAGTTCTTCGCATCGTTGTGCCAGATTCCTGTTGGGCGACATAAAGAATTGAGCAATTGTGGCTTGTTTCAATTATACCTACAGTAGCTATTACACACACAAAACTCTCACATCTTGTAGCAAGTCTGCCAACAAGCCGTCAACAAGTTGTGTTCGCACTGCTTGTCCCAAGTTGTTCCAACAAGTCCGATACAATCAACTACAGTAACATTTTTGTTATATCATGACTATATTAGACTTGTTAGACTTGTGAGAATAACCTTGTAACTAGTCTGATAGTGCCATCAAGTTTGTTACAAGTTGTTAACAGCTTGTAACAAGCTTGTTGATATTATCAGACTTGCTGCAAGGTTGTTTCAACAAGTCCGATATAACATGATATAACAATATTGTTACAACCTTGTGTCGTCAACCTTGTAACATTCTTGTTATATCATGACTGTATCAGACTTGTTAGAACAACCTTGTAACAAATCCGATAATGCATCAAGCTTGTTACAAGTTGTTAACAGCTTGTTCCAAACTTGTTGAAACAACTTGTAAACACACGTAAAAATCTCACAACTTGTCAACAAGATGTGTTTGCAACAGGCTTGTAGCAAGCTTGTCAACATGCAGGTTGTGGCAATGCTGTTATTTTATCAAGTTGCTACAAGCTTGTCACTCACAACTTGTTGACAAGTTGTTGGATCGACTTGTAACAAGTCTGTTGAGTTCAACAACTTTGTAGCAAGTTGCAACAAGCCGTTGACAACTTGTCACCAAGCTGGGAACAAGCAGTGCGAACACATCCTATTGACAAGTTGTTGGAACAGCATTGCTACAAGTCTGCTGCAAGTTTGTTACAACCATGAACTTCTCGATTTTAAAATGTCGTACCTCTTGCGTCGGGCCAGTCACGTGCCATGCGTGCGGCCAATAGGAGTGGAGAAACGGGTTTGTCAAACAGGAAGTGATCGGCGATCAACTGATCCTGATCGTTCTCGGTCATTTTGGACAGCGGATAGTACACGCCCTTCAGAGGGCCATCCAAAGTCGCGAGCGCCTTGGCCGAGATTTTCTCCACTTCCCGGCGTTCAGCGCGGGTGCAGTGAGGAGGCAGACTCAGTCCTTTTATCGACCGTCCTGTTCTTACGCGGCACGAGAATACGTAATTAGGGTCCAGATCTTCTCCGCCAATGAGATTGTTCGGATCCAGGTCCGTTCTATGCAAGTCTGTTTTTGTATAACCTGAAACATACGATGAAATATTTTCAATCGTTTTACTTAAATTGTTTAAGTTAGGCAGTTTTCATTCCGGCGGGTGGGGGGGGCATTCCGGTTTGACGTCGTCCCAGACTCGTGTAAACGGGGCCTAATAGATAACAATAGAGACCTTACGATTTTAGGACCGCGACGGCAACGGCTACCAATACAATAGATCATGGAAAAGAAGTGAGTAATTACAATATATGAATAATTTAGTCATTGTCCTCGCTCTGTTTACAACGCCAAATCACAGATTTTCACGTCTTCATACAACGGCTGCATTCCAAGCCACAACAAGTGCAACTTCAAACTGGGTTTAGCAGAACTCTTCCCAACCATAAAACCCATGTCTTCAACTTCTAAAACAATGCAACGAACTATCTTTACTCCCATTTATTTGAAGGAGTTTGGTTTGGCCGTCCTAAAATCGTAAGGTCTCTAATATAGCTTGTGGAACGTCTCGATGAGAACATTCGTATTCTTCAACAATTTAAAAGAAATGAATGATATTTGGTGAGAAAATTGAACTTAAAGTTTATATAAATCAGCATGATTTTGTATTAGATATACAAATTCCTTCACGCTCATGATTTCTTTTGTGTTTTCTTCATGAATTATTAATAAGTTTCACAAATAGCTTAAAAACTCGTTAATAATTCATAAGGAACAGACAAAGGAAATCGCTGCCGTGTCGGTTTTAAATGCGATAAAAAAATCATGTTCACTTACATAATTTATACTTTGGCTTTGGTTCATTACTTCGCCAATGAACTCATAAGATGGGCCCGTTATTTAAGCCATTTAAAACACTCGCCGTGCTTTATCAGATATAAGTCACGAGACGACAGCCTTTAGCCAGGTTTATCATTACGTAAATCACAGTCATGCATGAGCGAACCATCACCCATGCC
>CACRXK020014604.1:0-12935 GCA_902702795.2 Paramuricea clavata
GGGCAATACGGGAAAATCCTGCCTCGTCAGCAGCCAATCAAATTGCGCGATTCATCAAAACAAATGCCTCCCATATAATAAAATTATATAATAACTACTGTAACAGTGAAACACGCAATTTGATTGGTTAATAGCCGTGCAGGATCAGGCTATCCTGCACCAGTGAGCTCTATATATATATATATCTGGAGTAGGAACTTCTAATGTTTTGGCAATAGGCCAAGTGAAGCCAAAAAAAATCCAAGATGGCGGAAATTGAAGGAGTTGTTGGACGTCAGTTTTAGTCCCCTGCGCGGTTTTATATAGTTCCGTATACTTTTATTGATATTTTCACTTATTTTTGCTATGAACTTCATGGGTTTTTTACCTACCGATCCTAAAAACAAATCTCAAGAAACAATATAGCGTTGTTGTTGACTTGTTGGACATGATCACGATAAATGAGCTAAACAAGATGCATACAAGGTAAGCAAATTTACAAATGATTCATTTCAAACTTTAATATTAATAATTTATAGTATAAAATGTATCTTGCTTGCTCTTTAATACCATGATTTTTTCATTTTTTGAAATGAAAACGTTAAACTTAATATAGTTAACCAGTCAAAACGTCCCCAGGTCAAAACGTCTCGAGTCAAAATGTCCTCATGTCAAACTATCCCAACTAAAGTCAAATCTGTTGGCTAAATATCAGATATTCTGTCAATTTAACGTAATTTTAAACTATTTTAACACATAATATTTTTGGATTTCTTCTGATCTGATCAAGGAACTAAATCAACCACGGTACTATTAAAATTCTTTGCGAATAAATTCATTGCCAAATAAATTTAACAACTTAATTCAGAGTTACATACTGTAATCCCATGTGTTGCATAATTTGGAAAACTTGTGTTGTAACCCTATGAAAATGTTTATTTTTTTTATAATTTAGTTGCAGTTTAATTTATTTGAACACAAAATTTGACCTGGGGACGTTTTGACTGGATACCCAATATTAAATTTTAAAATACACAGTACAAATGGAATTTCAAAATGTGCAGTGTTTCACTGTCTCAAGTTCTCTTGGCTCTTCAATTCCTTTAAATTTAATAGAACCAAATTTCTGCACTTTACTGGTTGAGAAAGAGAATTGTCTTTGTGAGGTGGTGCCTCGAACTGGGCTTACCAAAGTTAACGACTGCCTTAGAATATATCTTGCCATAAGATGACAACCTTAGGTTCAGATAAGTGTTTGCAACATACTTGACCAGACACAATCTGTGGTCTTCAGTTGGCATTTCGTTAATTGCTGCTGGTAGATGGTAGGGAGGTAACAATTCCGGTTTTTCCTGCCCAAAATACCTTGACACTTCTAAGACCATCTTGGCATTAAGCCTCTCACTGATGTTAATTTGGTCAAATGTTTCATTTGAAACATATAGGACAAAGAGGTATTCTGCATATTCGATGATGGAAACAACCAGCTTTGAGGGTATATGCAAGGACCCTTTATTCAGGAAGTGTGTGAGAGCCATGTGAGATCTCTCTTGATATGGAGCTTGGCTGTAATCATGTTCGTAGTGGTTGGTGCAGATGAATCCACTTGTTAGACTTTCAATACATGTTATGCATTTTATTTGCTTCAATAACTTCTTCACCACAAGACCAGCAATGTAAGTTAATATGTTTGCCTTCAGTTCTGTAGGCTCTTGGAAGTCCACTTGGGAGATTAATCTATCCAATCTCTCATCATGCTGCTCTGTGGAGGAATCTTCATTTCCCTCCTCTTCATTTGCTGTCTTGGCTAATGGTGTGGCATTCTTTCTTGCATGGAAGAATGGGATTATGGAGTTGTCATCAAGCAACTTGCAGTTGGCAGTTTTCGATGCAGTCACAGCATTCCCAAGCACCAGGCGTCTTACTGCAGCCTTGAACTGCAATACATTCGGGTTGTTATTCCATCCTCCTTTGGCTCTAATGCACGAAAACAGGAGCTCGATGTGGTCTTGTGAATACTTGTATGTTAAAACATACTTGAAGGGATCTTGAGGCAAGGTGAGCATCTGTTTGGCCATCTCAATGGTTGACTTTATGGTGATAACAAAGCCAAGGATGAAGGTCTTCCTTCTGTGTGTGATGAGCAGCTGCCCCGAACTTGACTTGAGGTTAAGCAGGTACTGTGCTGTTGTTTCTAATGTATTTTCCCAATGTGGAATGTTGACATTCTTCAATGGTTGTTTAAACCCTTTCCCATGAGGATTTCTTGAGTTAAGAGTGTCAAATAGTCTGTCAACAATCTTTATAAACTTGACTGTTGCTGCACTCCCTTCAAATTCACTCGTTTTCAGGACTTTATCAAGAAACTCGATAGCATCTGCGACAGATGAGCTGAGGGTTTGAGCAGCAAGGCTGACATTCATCTTGTGTCTTTGGAACTCGATGTGCTCTGTGGAGATCTTGTTGGCGAGCTTGAGTCCCTCACACTGCTGGACTTCATGTAGGTGGCAGAGGTATTTCCATTCAATCTTTTCTTGAAATAAGCCATGGAATGACCCAAGAAAAGCCAAAGAATTGCGAGCTAGCTTGAGCATATGGCAAGCATCTAAAATGGCAAAAACATCATCGCCAGTTGATGGATGGGGAAACTTGGTGACAATGGAGTCATACGAAGTGCCAAAACTACACCCGAGATTCTCAAACATTGCCAAATTTGTCGTTGTCCCATCGCATGTTATGCACCAAATCTTCAAACCATGCTGATGTGCCATAGTGAGTGCTGCTTTAATAAGAGATGCTTGGACAGATGCTGTTGTCTTGTCAGTGAAAAAATAACCAATAGGTATTTTCCAGTGGCTTCGTAATCCCACTAGTTCAAATGTTAGTGCTTCAGATGCTAGTGTTTCAGTTGGCTCCAGCTGTATACCATTTCCATAGTCTACAAAACCTGTGTACTTCTTCTTGGCTTTATCCCAGATTGCTTGTTTTCTTGCCATAGCGTCAATCACCAAACAGCAATCTTTCTTCTCATTGTTACTCTCACATTCTTGTTGGAGCGTTTCAAATGCCTCAGTAAGAAAACCAGGTTCACAGTTGATGGAACGTGCCCATTTCTGAATAAGGGAGGGGTGCGGCAAAGGTAGTATTTTCCTTACGTAGGTGTAGGCTTTCGCAGAGTAATACTGTAATGTTACAGCAAATTCTTTCACTTCATCGGAGTATCTCCTTCCTTTTGCTGCTCTCTTGGAATTCTTCATCACATTCTGGAACAGAGCTAGCTTTATTCCATCAAAATTGTTATGCATCAAATCAGCTTCGTGCTTTAAAATAAGCATCTTCTTTTCAAGTTGGTTGATAATTTGTTTCATGCTCTTAATTTTTGAATTCCGTCTTCTTAATTTTTGCTGTAGAGTTTTCACCTTCATAAAACAAAAGATAGTCTATAGAATAACAACTTGAGACTCAAGCTACATATGTTATAATAAATCAACTGAATTAATTATGGCAAGAATGGGAGTTTTTCAGGTTGTTTTTTTCTTTTCTAACCTTTATTTTTAACTTTTTCAGCTTTTGATTTTCTTTGGGGGTTTCACTTTGATTATAATGTGGGACGACAGGTATGGTTGCAGGTGGTTCAGGGATGGTTGCAGGTGGTCCAGGTATGGTTGCAGGTGATTCGGGTATGGTTTCAGGTATGGTTGGTTCCTCAGACCAATGTTTGGCATAGTTGTGGAATTCTATTGAAATTCTTTTTAATTTTCTGGGTGAAACAGTGAAGTCATCAGGTGCACTTCGTTTTGGACTGCTTGATTTCCATGCTTGATTGTTGTCTCCAAAAGCAGATGGCACTGCATTCTTCTTCAGGCATGGTCACTTTTTACATTTTTGTACTGATATTGAATGCAGGTAGTCACTTGGAAGAAAATGATTGCTGCACAGGCGACTGCAAGGTGTTGCCTTCCAGTTTCCATCTTTGTTTCCCATTGCGTCTTCCCATTTATGGGTTAATGCTGCATCTTTCAGAGGGAATCTACATTGTGTATGTAAATTATTATACTGTGATTCAAATGCAGTGAGAAATGTCATGTAACAATTTCTAAAAAAATGTCAGTACATTTCTCCACATTTCTTCACAGTACATTTCTGTAAATACTTTTGAAATAGAGCATTTCAACTGTACATAGGTGGTTTAAGTCTACATGAAAGTCCAAACAAAAGTAATTTGAGAATGTTGGAAAGTGTCAGTGAGGAGGATGTCATATGTTTTAGGAGGGTATCATATTTGGCAAGTTAATTATAAGTTTTTCTTTTTAGGAGCATGCAACTTTCCTTGCCAAATAGAAGATGATGAAATGTTAAATCAACAAGCTGTTGTATTGTTGAACGAAAAATGGATGTCCAAATTCTGGGGAAAAAGGGAAATTATTTTCAATTATTTCCCTAAGTATATTAATATATCTGAAACAAAATAGCTTCAATTTTCATTATTATACATTAGATATTTTGATCAATTTGATGTGTACCTGGCTGAGTGAAAGTGTCATGCATAGTTAAGTAAGGAAGCATAGCGACACAAACTCACACAGCCAAGTGTGTTTTGAAAAATTTTGAACGAGCTTGGAACAGATACTGACATGAAGTAAAGTAAACTTCAAACGTTTTCCAGAGGAACGTTTTCTCTAACCCATCCCCCCCTCCTCTCCCCCCTCTTTACTGTAGATGATCATTATACAAAATTGGACGCCCTCTTTTATGGCCTTGGCTAAAAGCCTGCATGTTGTAATGGCGGCTATGCTGCTATGGCGGCCCACAGATATAAACATTGCCCAAATTTTGCATCTTTCGAACTTTTTTGAATTGAAACGTACTCTAGTTTATATAAATTTACAATTGTGAACCAGAAAAGTGTCAGATATTCAGTTAGTATGTCTTATTTTACAAATATAGCAGTTCAAAATGTAAAAAAAGGATTTGTTTACATTACGGACTTGACATGGTCTGTAAGTTTCTGTATCTTAAATGTCAGAAACAATAAAAATTTCTCTCCCCCCCCACCCCTTGCTATACAACTGTAATTTGTTAAAAAGCAACTGACAAACCAGTTTGTAATTATTAATTAAATAAATGCAAAAATCAATTTTGTGTGATCTTTTATTAATTAACACAACACAAATAAATTTGTTTAATTAACCAATATACTGGCAGTACTTCACCACTGACAAGTAAAATTGTCTAGCGTTAGACAGAGTAAATAACAAAGTAGGGCACAAAGAGTGCCAGGGCCTCTTTTAAGGATATGTAACTGGAGGGGACATATTTTGCGGGGGACCTCAAGAAGTTCCAGTCAGCAAGTCTATCACTGCAGCTACCAGCACATATATGCATGGTTTAACTAATAAGTATACATCACTGGGAAGCAGATTAGGCCGTAACTAGCATTCTGAAACAACCGAGTCGACCACAGAAGGCGCGAGCCTCTAAAGGGGTACTTGAAATCGGCGCATTTGTCTTCTCAGTGTCACTGAAGAGCAAGATAGGGTGGTCTCTTTGAAGTATCTTTACTTGGAAAAACTAAACATCGTCCTATAATGCCATTCCATGCCTTGTTTCATGAACAAATTATTTCAGTCATCATGGTTTAGGTTTCTGGCGATGTTTAAATTTCAGTCCCCAAATTCTGGCCTGCTGAGTCAACAGACTCGGTTCACTCATAGCTAGTTACAGCCCTGCACATGATGGTCAAACTCAGAAATGTTAACAACTTAACATCAATTTCTCACTTTGATACGTAATTGCAGGTTGACCACCTTCTGCAGGTAGTTCTCAGGGGCCTCTATATGTTAAAAGAGGCCCTGTTGGGTGCACTGCCAGCTACATGTGTTAATAAGAGACATTGGCTGATTGGCAGTGTAAGTGTCATAAGTTTGTTGACCCATTTTCTGGCAGTACTCTACCACTGACAAGTAAACATGTCTGGCATCAAACAGATTAGATACTAACTAAAGTTTTTTAAATGGGCACATTTGCACATTGCTCTACCAGCTAATGGGAAAACAAAGTTTGCAAAAGTCATCTCTTAAGTGCTGTTTATATGATCTCGGGCACTAGGGACATCCTATCCCCTGAGCTACGTACCCTGGAAGAGGCAAAATTATATTCATTATATAACATTTAAAATGCAAGTGGTCACTCGGACTGCCCTTTTTTGCCGTACTACGAATCTTTACCACAATGTCTAATTTGGGTGTTTGTATTGAAAATTTTTTTTAAAGTATATACTGTATTGATTTTTTAAAAACAATATGAAAATAATTTCTATATTTCATATTTGTATAAAAACTAAAGGAAATTTACAACAGCAACAGTTCCTTAATATTGTTCGCTGTTTACCACCACTCTATATAGTTACATCCACTTTACAAATCTTTTGCAAGTCCTCGGTCATCAAGCTATCGTTTTTATATCCTCATCCTGGCCATGAAAAACTTTTGCAATTCTTTGTAAATCCACAAAATCCTTTAATTGTACTGTTTTGATAGTTTGTATTCAGCAAATATTTAGCAAACCTGACATATTAAACATCATTTTACACTTTGTGAATAATGTGACTTTGTAGTTGAAAAACTTTATATTTTTACTGTTTACAATCGTCTTTCTCGTCAGTATCGCATGATCGTGTCCATGAAATTTTTCCGCCATGTTTCTTTGTATCAAAACACAAGCAACGCGGGCTTTTTAAAATTTTTATATAATTATTCAACAAACAAATTTCCGGTTTGACGCATTTAATTTAGACCGCAATTTACACAACAAAAGCATTGCGATATAAAAACAATGCACTTGTGTATTCCGCAATATAAAATCTACGCTTACCTATGAAGAGCTAAAAATTTTCTTGTTGTTTTTTCGTCGCTCGTCTGCTTGCTTTTACATCCAGGTGCAACACAATATAACGGCATTTTTACATTTTAGCCTACAACTTGACGGGACGGAAATTGTATCAAAGAAACTAAACTTTTCTCACTTGTATTTTTTGTCGTCTTTTATGCTGCTTAATGCAGCGAGCTCAATATATCACTATTTCTGCTATTTTGCTATATGGGGTTATTTACGCTCTCTGGATTAAGCATCTAGCAAACGCTATATAAAACCGCGCAGGGGACTAAAACTGACGTCCAACAGCTCCTTCAATGTCCGCCATCTTGGATTTTTTTTGGCTTCACTTTGAGCAACCAAGTTCCTACTCCAGATATATATGGAGCTCACTGGCCCAAGGTAACATAAAATAGCTGCATAGAGAACTTTAATCGCATGTATTGGTGTTGATAGTTAACCAGAAATAAAAACCTTATCATGCGTGCTCATATTAAAACATTTATTATATGTAATACTATATTTCAGATTACTTGGAGACGACTTTTAATAGTCATTTTTCGCCCGGACACTTCAAAGATGTATGGCAGAAAAAACACCCAACTGATCACCAAAAGCCGGATGAGCAGCAAAACGATCTGCAAGAAGAAGCGACAACGTTTGAAATTCCTTCCCAGTTTTTGTTTTCATGCCCAAATGAGGGATACGTCAAAAGCTATCAGCGCCATTCTAGTCTTGAAAAGCACCTTGAGTTTGGAAAATGTCAACTACAACTAGAAAAAGAGACGCTTTTTGACAAGGCTAAAACATTATATCAAAGGAAACTCCTCGAAGGCGGATGTGCTTCAATAACTATCCAGGCCGAAGCGATGTCTCAGGAGGGCAGCACACCGCTCCCAGTGGGTTGGGCCCTGAGCTCATCTAAGAAGGGGAATCGTTTCAGTGATACCCAGAAACGTTACCTCGAAGACAAGTTTATGATTGGTCAAGAAACGGGCCACAAGCAAGATCCAGCAGTCGTAGCACATGACATGCGCTTCGCTCGAAACAATAAAGGAGCAAGACTGTTTACTGTTCAGGAATTTTTGACCGCCAGACAAATCCAGTCTTTCTTCTCGAGGAGGGCCGCAAAACTACGACGTCAGGGGCAGTCGACATGCGAGACCGACCTGGAGCCTAATGATGACGATATAGCTGCAGCAGAAGAAGAACAGGCCTACGAGGACATTCGTACGCTAGTCCTTAGCGAAGTCCAGCTCCGCCAACCTATCGTGTTTGACACCTACAATCTGTGAAAAATGTGCAAAGAAAGTAAGCTGAATAAACTAAGCATACCCATGCTTCGGAATGTCTGCGATCATTTTGGCATAAACATGGAAGGCACTACTTCTGGGCGCAAAGATAACAGAACTAGTTGAAATATGCGACTGCAATTGAAAATGACTAGAATTGTAATATGACTTATTTACCAAAAATGAAGGCAAATTATCAAAACTGCTCCCAATTATGGTGAAAATCAACTGCATTGTTAGTGTTCGATTAATCAGCATGCATACATGCATTGCGTTAATTAACACTGAGATTTGTTAAAGGCGCATTTCAGCCTTTTTGATTGAAAAAACTAAAAGGAAAATCAATTATGCATAATTCAAGATCAGTAAAGTTAATGTTTTTAACAATAAATATCTTTTAAAATGTTAAAAACATTAAGTTTGCTGACTCTTGAATTATGCTTAATTTATTTTCCTAGTTAGTTTTTTAATTAAAAGGACGGAAATGCGGTTTAAATGCAGGCCTTTAAGCCTGGTTCACCTATGCCTGCGATATGCCTGCGCTATCATTTTTTCCAGCTGTTGATGCATACAATATTTTGTGAATTATTTGGTTGAACTGTTAAACGACAATAGTCCGCCGACGGCCGACATACCGCAGGTATATGTGAACCAGGTTTATTGTATACTCAATACTAGCGGCACTAGCATTAATAATAATAATAATTATTGTTATTATACATTGTAGTTGGTAAAATCAATTTGATTGGCTAAGAGCTTACAGTTAAATCGCGCAATCACGCAACCTAGCAGATAACTGAATTTTGTGTAGGTTGCGTGAGGTTGAATGAGTGTACATTTCAAATGAGTATACATTTCAATTTTCAAATGAATGAACATTTCATAATTGTAATGTTTACTTTAACAAGTAAATATTTTAATACGTTAAGATCTTAACGATAATATGTTTCTTCTATATTTGTAATTAATTTAACTGTTGGACTTCCGGAGACTTGTTTATAGAAACGTTTTACTTGAACAGCTTTGCCAGAAATGATATTGAATATAACGCTTACCGAGACCTTGATAATTTTGCATATCGCAAAAAAATTAAAATATTAAAATACTATGTTTATTATTCTTCAAATGTATAATAAAACAATTATTGAATTCTGTTTTTGCGATATGCAAAATTATCAAGGTCTCGGTAAGCGTTATCAGCCTCGCCTTCGTCTAATTCCAAATATCACAAAAACCTCATCCAATAATTGTTAATTATAATTTGTAATAATTACAAATATACATCAATAGTACTCATCGATTGGCCTTTATGCTAAAATTGACCAAAGTAAACAGTTTTCTTTCATGTTAATAATTAAAATTAATACTACCACTTTGACTCAGTTTTACTTCCGCTTATTATTTGTTTACGTCTCGAAAACTTCAACCGTATTTAGCCTACAAGATGATTATATCAGAAGTATTTTATCTTCCTCCAAAAGGTAAACTTAAAGCGAAGAGAACGGCAGTAAAACTACCGTGCAAAAATCAAAGAACAGACAATTAAAATGTCACAGTCTCGCGTTTCACAATTTACAGTTCATAGATTATATAGATCCCTCATGTATAATTGGCTATATAAATCACTTGTTCTAAAAAAATATGCACAAACTTGCTCATTTATTATAAGTAATAGTCTCTAAATTCCTAACACATTTGCTAGAGTGTATCTAATAATTGTTTGTGCTGCTAACTTGTAATTTTTGCCCTTTTAACATTGTGTTATAGTTCGTGATGTCGGCGGCACGTTGCATTCAATAACTGTCAGGGTGCCTTGTGTCTTACGCGAAAATGTTGCGCAGTTTAATTTTCCCAAGGATTTTATTGCATAAGGAGTAAGACAAAGGTTGCACTTTCGCCAGGTAAAAGTCTTAAGAAACAATGCCATGTACCAGTGGATGATATTTACGTTCAAACTTCCTTAATTTTCTGTTGATTGAAAATTAACCTAAATTTACATGTCTGTGAAACTTTAAAGATTATATGAAATTCCACCAAAATATTATTCCCTGGGGAGAAATTAATCCTATTTCCTGCTCACGTTTTCAAAATTTTACAACACGAAGTGTTTAAAAAATTTGGGCCCTCTATAGTACTCTAACTAAAATGGCCGACGCGACACGGAGAACGTGGAAGACCAAGAAATTTTCGTCAGTCAGGAGGAATACTCATTCGATTGAGCTGAAACTTTGACACAAATAATATTTCATCTTGATCGTTATTCTGTGAAATTTTGAGCCAATTCAATTTTCGCCGTATGAAACTCGATATTCGATATTTACAGGGAGCCGTTCTTTAAATATACTGTCTGTTTCTCCATGGTTAGGTGCTCTTTTACTCGTGATCCTATTGTTCGTCCCGTTTCCCCAATGTATACGGTTCCACATGCTGAACATATAATATTATATACCACATTTTTCTTTAGGCAGCGATTTGATATTTTGCATGTCTCACATCCCTCGGGACAGTTCTGTTTTACTTGGGTGGGGCAAAAACTTTCGACAAGGGTTGACCATTCATAAAATGTATTTTTACGTTTTGTATGTGTGATCGATTTAAGACCCCCCAAAGCCTGTCGTTTGAATTCTTCGTTGATGAATGGTAATTTCAAATAGACGAATTGTTGTTGGTCATCGTTTTGACGTCTATTGTTACGAAGAGCGCTTCTCGTCACAGATTTGATAAAACTCTTAGGGTCCCGTTCATAGAGATTATAAATAACACTAGAGGAGGCATTGTAATCTTAGTTCAGTAAAAAGAAGGGAACGCGACTATTGGGGGGCAAATTCAAGTCCCGGATGTGTATTCGTGTTCCCATTGGTGACGAGTTTCAAATCAGCCAATGAGAGCACGATTTTATATCCGGGACTTGAATTTGCCCCCCATTAGCTGCGTTCCTAATTTTTAAACTCGATGCCTCCTTAGTGTTATTTATAATCTCTATGGTCCCGTTGGCCACGAATAATTCTGTGATTAGGTTGAGTGATTGCTTTTGTGATACAGAATCGGTTGAACATTTAATAGCTCTCTTTACTTTCCCGATAACAATAGCTCGTTTAGAAGAGATTGATCCGTGGCTGTCCCACGGTGTAATACACCGGCTATGTATGGGCTTTACATAGAGGGTCGTGGAAAATATTCTGGTATGAGAGTTTAAGGTTACTAGGGTGTCCAAGAATGGTAACTGGTTATTTGTGGGTAATTCTGTTGTGAACTTGGTTGCATTGTTCAGACCATTAGCTGTTGTTAAAAGCATTTCCCCCGTAAATTCCTTAGATAATAAGAAGGCGAAACAGTCGTCAATATATCGCTTGAGAAATATACATGCAACCGTTCGATATTTCCAAAATTTTGGAACAACGGGTATACCCTAACGCCCGTATTCTAAAAGCTCACTCACACTCACACTCAATGAGTGGAGGTTCAATCTGAGCTTTTCTTGAGTGTCAATGCTGTTTTCGAATAGCTGGAGGGTGAGTAGTCACATAGTATGGTACGGCACTAACCCTCCAGCTATTTAAAAACAGCATTGACACTCAAGAAAAGCTCAGATTGAACCTCCACTCATTGAGTGTGAGTGTGAGTGAGCTTTTAGAATACGGGCGTAAGAGTTTTATCAAATCTGTGACGAGAAGCGCTCTTCGTAACAATAGACGTCAAAACGATGACCAACAACAATTCGTCTATTTGGAATTACCATTCATCAACGAAGAATTCAAACGACAGGCTTTGGAGGTCTTAAATCGATCACGCATACAAAACGTAAAAATACATTTTATGAATGGTCAACCCTTGTCGAAAGTTTTTGCTCCACCCAAAGTAAAACAGAACTGTCCCGAGGGATGTGAGACTTGCAAAATATCAAATCGCAGCCTAAAGAAAAATGTGGTATATGTTCAGCATGTGGAACCGTATATATTGGGGAAACGGGACGAACAATAGGATCACGAGTAAAAGAGCACCTAACCATGGAGAAACAGACAGTATATAAACACTTATATGCTGTCTGTTTCCGCAAATTACCGCAAATAACCTGGAGCATTTTACACGCAAACATCAGTAACCACGAGGAACGAAGGTATATCGAGGCGTTAGAAATACAAAAACATTCTCAGGACACTTACTGTCGTTCCAATTGGAGTGTTGCTCAAATATTGATTCAATACATTACCTCGGGCTGACCAATTCATTTGATCAAGTTCCTCGAGATATTCATACACTTCCTGTGAAAGAGCCAATTCCAAGTATTTGATCATTTCTGGTCACTTCCTTTCTATTCATGATTGGTTAGTTGCACAAACAACAAAGGTGATTGGTGCATTCAAACTATTCAACAGGAAGTTTACAATTATACTAGGAAGTGTATGAATATCTTGAGGAACTTGATGAATTGAATTGGTCAGCCCGGGGTAATGTATTGAATCAATATTTGAGCAACACTTCAATTGGAACGACAGTAATGAACGTTAACGGCTGTAGTGGGAGGACAATTAGCATATAGATTTTAACTAGCTATTGTTTATAGTATTCTTAATACACTGGACTTTTAAATTTAGCATTTTCTATTATACGTACATTTTTAGCATTTTAAATTAGATAAACATTTGTATATATACAGGGTGTCTCAAAAAAACCCAAAATCATTGAAATAACGTATTGTTCGAATTTCAATGCCGTAACACAAAGGATTTTGACAGGGTGATTAATTTGTTTTAAAAAATTAAAATATCTTTGTAAAGTGAACGTTTGTTT
>CACRXK020014605.1:0-12933 GCA_902702795.2 Paramuricea clavata
GTTTATATTGTTCAAATCGAAACTTATTCAAATCGAAACTTATTAATTTGTATCTAACTATAATTAGTTACATATATAGGTTGGATAACATATATTAAGAATGACTGTTGGCAGTATTGACTGGCTTACACCATCAAAGTTTCTGTGATCACAGTAAGAATTTTGCATAGAACACTCTACTCGTGTTTTAAATAGTACTTCAAACACTCATTAATAATTCATAAGCTAATTGCAAATCATGTCGACCATAATATGTCACGTGCAGTGGCTTTAAACCTGATAAAACACTCCTAATTAGTATTCTAATAATTCATGAAGAAAATTCAAAAGAAATGAATGTTTAATCAATGTTTGTAAATCGCATAAAGATTTGTCCTGATTTACATGAACTTCAGCTTTGATCTTCTCGGCTTGGACAATGTTTATTTTTAAAATTACTTCGCCAATGAACTCATAAGATGGATCGTTTTATAAGCACGATAAAACATTCGCATCCGATCTTTATCTGATATACAAACTCTCGCCTTCGGCTTCGGCTCGAGTTTTTATATCAGATAAAGACGGCTGCTGATGTTTTATCTAGTACATGCAAAAGTTCGCCGTCTAAACCAGCCATAATTATAGCTGTGCATCATTCGTGCTGTACAGCAATGCTTCCTACCTTTAAAAAAGCTTATCTTGGTCCCAACACTTTAACAACAACAGTAACAATTGCGTATTGTATGAAAGAATCTTGCGCGTTTTAGTATTAATCTAATCCGACCACGACAACAGCAACTGCATTACATTTCACCCGAGGAAAGGAAATTCATCTCAAAGCGTGAAGACAAAACATTTCATCGTCTGAATTGATGTTTTCCTGAATAAGATCAAAACTATTCTTAATGGCGGTCATAAAAAATTTTCTTTTCATTTGTTATTTCGAATAAACTTTTTTGGGGGACAAGTTGGTGTCCCAAAAACCTCCAAAACTATTGAAATAACTTATTGTTGGAGTTTGAATGCCCTAGCACTAAGTTGCACGCAAATATGCGTAAAGTCTTTGCGAATGGTCTTTTCTCAGAATTGTCATTGACCTTTGTGCTCGGCTACTTCAGACAAGAGTTCTAAACTTACCTAAACTAAGCTTCGGTTAATCTGGAATGCTGGATTATAATTTCTATAATCTGTAAATTGTTGTCCAGAAGTTGAACAAGGGCCAATGCTTATCGGCCTAGTTTTATTACAGAAGAATATTTTATGACTATCAGTTCTGGAGCTTTTCTCCTTATGGTTTTAATAAGGCTGGTTTGAGGGAACTGATTTAGTTGCCTCAAACATTTCTTACAAACCTTCAAAACCTAGAATTTTAATACCTACGCAACATTCCTAATAATACCTACTTGTGTAAACCAGCTTTTAGTCCAGTAAGAAAACAATTAATGGTGTTTTCTCAGAAGAATACTCTGTAAACTTAACCTTTCAGATAACTCGCATATATCTAGTTACCTCTGTTACGTAATCATATAATGGGTTGTGTAATCATGTATTGGAACAAAGGTAAAATTATACGTTAGATAAGTAGCCCAATTACAGTATTAGGCTAATTATCATTGAATATCAGCCTATCAGATAAACAGTATCCTATTATGAGCTCTGGCCGACAGGAAAATTCCCATAAATCTTCTCCAGACAGACTGACACATTGTCACACTTGAAATAAAATTCATCAAAAATGACTACTGTGATTGGATGAGTCCATTAAGTACCCTGGCGTATGTTCAACTTTTGACCCAGAAACATTCCAAGAAAACTGTGCAGTTCAGTTGTTAAAAATATTTTTGTTTCCGGAAACGGTAAAATGGTTTTGTATTTATTAAGAGGCGATCTTTTGTTTGCAAAGAATCTTTTGTTTGCAATGACACATCGGACCACAATTTGTAGCGATTTCAAGATGGCGGCACTTTTGTAGAAATGATCTATAACTATAATCATATGACTATAATCGACCCAGGTATTTTCAACTCTCACTAAATGAAGTATGTCGAGCCTGAAACGCGCCTACGATCATTCGGCAAACGAGTTTGCCGCTCATTTTCAAAAGTTATTTTTTAATAAAATTTTATTTTGTAAATTAGACTATTAGAGTTATTTTTTCTACTTTGGCAGTTGTAATGCCACCGTGATAGTGCAGCAGTAACGTTTAGGAGGGTAGTTTTACCACCGCTGCCTAAAGTTTCGGATTTATTTGAGGATTTATGACGTGCGAGCGAAGAAACAGCTCGTCCAGAATTTCATACTTGACCAAAATGAAAATATCACTGGTATGTATACAAATTTTTATGCTAGTTTTATGCATGTAAATAAAGTTTGTATCTTTTTAATCCATGTTAAGGTATTTTCTGACGAACATGCTTTCCTAGACTTCCTAGTAACGCTTGTTTTTCTGGGTTTTTTTTGTGTATGACAGTTCTGGCTACAGAATTTATATGGGAAAATATTGTGACAAAACAAAAGTCAGCATAACTTTTACTCCTTTAGTTTTGGATATAACATGCACGAGTGAGTTTTTCAAAGAGAATCAAAGGAAATTGAAAAACTCAGTTGAGGTCCGATTGAAAAACTCACAAGTTTTATCCAAATTTCACGAGAAACCATCCTATTACATTTTGACATAAAAATGTTTGAGACAATTGTAGTTTTAACTTCTGTTTTTAATAGAAACTGTCCACTGACAATTTTTTCTGCTTTGTTATATCACATTGTACAACGCTAACAGCTTCAATATTTCCCTCAAATACGTACTAAAGTATTGTCGATTTAGAAAAAATAAATGCCATATTTTCCACCCAAACTCAACTTTTACTTATGTAGCATAGCCCGCCATGTTTTGTTTTGAAACAATGATTGATAGATTTTAGATTTCATTGTTTTCCAATTGACAAATTGACAATCAGATCAGTTTGTTACAGAATTTTGCACAGCTGTTTGAGATTAACTGGACTGATTTAATCAACCAATCTCAGTCAAGTAATATTTTTATATATATTACACAGTGATCTAAATATACATATATACATATATACATCCTTTGTTACTTTTATTGCACATTATTATATAAAAAATAGGTACGCAGTGCGTACATGTGGCTAGCCTGGTAAACTTTAACTCCCCAAACACAAAGGGCCTGTTTATATGATCCCAGCCAGGCGGGACGGGATGCTTACCGAGATCCCGCTCGTAATACAAATTCCAAAGAGTGTTTATATGATCCCGCCACTTATCCCGCCTAGACGGGATCTCGGCAACATATACCAGCATCCCACCTGAGCGAGATGAAAAATTCCCATATAAACACTTCATCCCGCCTAGCCGGGACGAGAAATTCCCATATAAACACTTCATCCAGGCTAGGCGGGATGAATTTTTCCCTTTTGAGCATGCGTAAATGCCTTTATTGCAACAAAAATATGACTTCAAGCACTTAAGTGGCTTCATTCCGGCAATGTATTTTGTCCATATAAACACTAGGCGAGTATCCCGTCTAGGCAGGATGAAAACGTCCCGTCTAGGCGGGATCATATAAACAGGCCCAAATGCAAGCTAACTTTAATAGTAATAAGAAGAAACACAGGCTAACTTTAATAGTAATAAAAAGATATATTATTGTACAATGCATATGCAAGCTCCATGGTGATTGGCTAAGAATCTACAAACGATTATCAATGTCTTGCACTCTTGCTGCCTCCGATATTGAAAAATAGTCTGTAGGTGACATAACTTCTAGTATGCATGGCTGTCTTACAAAACTCTCTGCAACTGTACTTGCTCTTGCATTTGTATATTAACCCATTAAGCGCCAGCGCTCTCCCCTTGACGAGTAAAATCGTCTGGCGTTAGACAGAGTAAAATACTAAAGTAGAGCGCATCAGGGCGCAATGCAACTCAATGGGTTAACTAGACACATCGGCAGATAGGCCAGTTAACCCATTAAGCGCCAGCGCTCTCCCCTTGACGAGTAAAATCGTCTGGCGTAAAAAATAAAGAAAATTAAATTTTATTGCTGGATTTTCCTGTAATTCAGTAGTAGCTACAGTAACACAGAATGAAATACAGTCAATAACAACAAACTACACAAATTGAATATTGATTGTAAATAATAACATTGCCTCATTCTCCCCACCTCACTCTCTCCACCTCACTCTCCCCACCTCACTCTCCCCACCTCACTCTCCCACCACTCTCCCTACCTCACTCTCCCCACCTCACTCTCCCCACCTCACTCTCCCCACCTCACTCTCCCCACCACACTCTCCCTACCCCACTCTCCCCATAAGGCCAACTCTCCCCACCCCGCTAAATGAGCCTCGTCCATCCCTACAGAAATTCCAAATCTTTCACTACAGATAAAATTGCTGAAGAGGCAGATGTATTTGATTGTTTTGTTTGTGAAGTTGGCTCTGGTCCTGGATCTTTATCACGCTGGAGCAAGGCATATTGCAGCTGTCGAGATTCACCGCAAATTCATCCCTGAACTTGAGGTATTGTGAGTAAATTGTTCGAGTTAAGCCGGTTTTCCACTAGCGAATTTTTTCGCGCGAAGCGACCTTTTTCCTTTGTCGGCATCCATTTTGCCACGTCTTGCTGACGTAATAAGTGATACCGACAAAGGAAAAAGGTCGCTTTGCGCGAGAAAATTCGCTAGTGGAATTGTGGAAAACCGGCTTTAGTGGGGGTTCGAGTTAACGGGGTCGGTGTTGAATTTCGTCTATTATGTTAATAATTACTTTAATAATTAGGTATAGTCGTTTTATTATTCATCACAATGAGGGATGCAGCTACCTGCCTGAAAAATATTAGGAGTTAATGACAGCTTGTTGAACCTTTTATCTCTTTATCGACTTGTATTACGTTTGAATACATTATAGTGATTATACTATTTATACACTTATTGTTGTCTGAACAGAGTGAACAGAATTAGAAATCCAACTTGTCAATGTGCTGCGTTCTGGCATTTTGAAGTTTGCCATCCTTATTATAGAAGCTGTATTAAATGTTTCCGACACTTGACTGCGTCTGTGCACGTTTACTTTTTGGTGCTTCATTGGTTCTTATCCCTGCAAAACAGGCAATAATTTTATTCATTTTATCTTTACTTTTTTTTGCAATGTACAGTATAGTCTTAGACCACGTTAACACTAAAGGTCCATGCAGACACACCGGACGCGATTCGACAACGCGATGCGATTTTTTAGTTTTTGAAAGTTAATAAAACAGCCAATGAGAGCAAATTTTAAAAGATACGTAGACCAAATAACTCAAAATGTTGTAACGCTTCTAAATATTTGGAAAGTTTAAACCAGCATTAAAGTTATCGGTCAGTGAAAATCGAAAAATCGCGTCGCGTTGTCGAATCGCGTCCGGTGTGTCTGGACCTTAAACCGGAACAGAATTTGGGTGTGTTCACATTACGCCGTTTCAGTTTGTTTACAAATTAAATTAGCGCTCATGTAAACCCAAAATATTTCAAATTGTTTTCAAACAATTTCGCGCCCGCGTAGTGTCAACACAGCGGCCATAATTGTGACTTTTCTGCGCCGTTTTCAAACCGCTCCGGTGTAGCTATATTTATGGCGGGGGGTGGCACGGAACAGAAATCTTTTCCTTGGTAAAATTTTTTGCCTATCTAACCATTAAAAAGTCAAAAAAATTTTTAGCCAACCTCGAATATCAATTAAAAAATAAATACCCACCCCTGGCCAAAAACTTTACAAAATGATACCACTGATTCAGTTGTCACACATGTCCTTTACGACTTCTGTGACATGAGTTTGATAACTGCTTATGCAATTTTCTGCAATCTAAAGTTTCATGTTGTCTGCACATGTACTTTCTTTGGAGACACCATTTGTCTCCTAACAAACCAGAAAATGATCAAGATAGTGACTCTGATTGATTGATTTACATATTGTATTGACATATGACATTTTTTACTCTTTAATATTTGAGTGAATCTTGCTTTGGATATGACAAATTTTTATTACCCAACCCTTGAGTTGTTTTATTTTTTTTATTTTTCATTTACCCAACCTTTTACTCACTCAACATTTTGTTTACCCAACCCTTTTCTTTAATAATGACCGGTGCCTTAAATTTGAGTTTTAGTTAAATAGTTTCGTGTCAGCTCATTCAAATGAACTAAATCAGTAGATGCACGATTAACATATATATTATATGTCTGTTATAGGTTGTCACCAGTTTTAACACCGTTACACACTGTGAGCAACGCGCAAAATCGTACCAAAAAATCAAAGATACTTCAATAGTGTGAGCCATAACACTATCTAAAACCTCTAATCTATATTTCAGCCAATATTACCTAATCTGCACAATTTTAGCTTGTCTTAAAACCGTTTTAAGAATGTTAATTATGCAAACACATCGTAAACACTTGAACTATATATGTAATATTTTAATATACTGGCAACGTCAACGCAAAAAGATGTTAAAGCCAACGGTTCAAACATATTCAATAAGAGTTGAAGTTAAATGCTTCCCATTCTAAAAACAGCTAGCGATGAAAAACTGCGTGATTTTGACATTGCCATTGATCAACTTATTAATCGTTAGTGCTATACTAACATTGAGTCACGAATACCAAAGACCGAATATTTTAAAGAGCAATGCGGTTACAAGACAAGACGTGTATGATACAGATTTTCTACGAGACCAACAGAAATTAAACGGTTTTCAAAACTGGGCTACGGACTCTGGGAAAGGCCAAATGCTAAGAGCTGAACGGTTGAAGTCGACAGGTACAAGTATAATGAAATTGACTGATGGTGACCTTAAATATTATTCGTTGAGCAATAATATTGGCAAAATAAACAAAGTTCTATCGAGCAGTAAAAACATCGCTTTGAAGAATGGACAAAAAATTTACAAAGATTCGAAGAGAATACGGAGGGCTATTGAAACCGAAAACCAGAACACAACAGGCTACAGTGTGGAATGCGAAGTACCCTCGCTTTCATGTCGAAATTGCTGCAACAACTCGAGTAATTGCAGCCATCAATCGACATTTTGTCGTTGCGACCCGCAGTGTACATTTTATAACGACTGCTGTGTTGATTACGAAACATTTTGTGGAAAGAAAGAGGAGATTTCGTTCGGAATTGATCGAGAAGGGCTTTCGTGTATAATCCCACAGTATGTTGACCTGAACAGCGACTCCACGCGAGTTTGGATGGTGAACAAGTGTCCAAACAATAGAAAAATCGACGAAATTTCACAGAGCTGTGAAAATGCTGACGAGTTGGAATTGAATATAACGAACATACAAAAACTCGTTCCGGTTATAGGTCAAAATAAACTGACTTTCAGAAATCAATTTTGTGCCAAATGCAACGGTATTGAACACTTCGAGTATTTTGGCTTCAACTTGAAATGCTATGTGGTACCGCCTGCCTCTATCAGTTCGTTTGCTGAACTGACAGAATTTGCTTCAAAGTACTGCGCTCCGAATAATTGGCTATTCATTTTCAGGGAGGCTAACCAACCAATTCGCGAATGTAACCAATATTTTCGAAACCTCTGCCCAACTTTGAATGAACTCAACGAAACTTGCAACCAACGACCCTTGTGTGTAAATTGTACTTCCAGAATTCATTGGTGTAATTTAAATCTGTCGAAATGGGATGACAATGCGGAAAAGACGTGTACAAAGTTGTGTATTGGCGAAGGGGGCGTTTCACCTTCAGATTCGCCTGGCTACATAGGACCATCGATAACATCAATAACATCATTTACCGTTGCCCTCCGTTTATCGAAGCAAGGCGCTGTTTTCGAAGTAAAAGAACCAAGATGCCCTTTAAATGGACAATTTTACGATCGCTACCTCGAGACGTGTCGAGCGGGTCAGTCCATAAGTTCACCAGTTAAGCATAACCTTGACAGATATGATGTAGTCGTTTGGCTTGATACAAAAGGAAGAAAAGGAAGACAACTTTATCCCACTTTGAACGAAACCATCTCCTCTCTTGCTGAACTGTTCAACTTCAAACGTTCTCAAGTGAGTGTTTTACAAGATATACAAACTGAAAATCCGACGTATAGGGTAATTCGTTTTGAACTTGAGCTGACAAGCGAACAGATGTTACGTTTAGGGAAAGATAATCACACCAACGATGCGATGTTACGTTTTGGAAACGATTCAGGAATTTCGACAAACGTTCTTCCACTTCGAAGACTTTTATTTTTCTCACGAAAATTTAATGTGACAATTTCAAAACCGGGGTGGGATGTTGATGATACGGTATACAAAAATAACCTGACGTTGACTGTATTTAAGACAACCTCTCGTCAACTCGCTTGCATCGGGAAACAGACATATCCCAAAGGTACATATTCTTTATTACAATACGGGAAATATTATATCAATTCAACTGGCGAAACTTTCGCAAAAAACCAAGTGTTCTTCGACGAGGATAGGAACGACAGCATTTCTGTATGTGTGCAGATTGTCCCGAAAGATTGTGACGGACTAAGAATTAATCTGACCTCGGAAGAATACGTCAAGTTTGATAATTTGAGTATCTTTTACAACAGAACAAAAACGATTTACGATTTTGGCGAATACGATATCGAAAATGGGAACATTTTCATGTGTATTCCTGAATATTCATCAAAGATAATACATTGGATTCCCGGTGACTCCGATGTTGTCGAGAAGTATTTGACATTGATTTGTCTTGTTGTATCATTGGCTTGTTTATTTCTGGTCATTCAGACATACCTCATATTTGCCGAGCTTCGCAACCTTCCCGGTAAAAACGTTCTCAGTTTATCAATCTCCTTATTCCTGGTACAGTTGCTGTGGTTAATTCCGGACCGGCGGTACTCGTCCACGCTTTGTCACATAGCAGCAGTCATAAAACATTACTTATTCCTGGTATCGTTTGTCGCCATGGCAACAATTGCGTGGGACACGCATTCAGTGTTTGCAAGCAATGATCTTCCAAAGCCCTCGTCCAGTAAATTTTACAAGTATTCGGCGATCGTCTGGGGTCTTCCAGCCATGTTTGTTGCCGCATGCGCAGTGGTTGACCAGAAAGAAATTTACGCCGTTTATGCTAATGACCTGTTGTGTTGGTTTGATAATATACATGCGCAAGCGTGCCTATTTGTCCTTCCAGTTGGGCTACTCCTGTTATTCAATATCATATTATTCGTCCTGACTGTATTTTGTATGCAACGTGTTCACGTAAGCGCAAGATTAATCCTCTCAGATCAAAGTAATAAAACAATGTTTTGGATCTATCTCAAGCTGTCTGCTTTGATGGGATTCAGTTGGTTGTTCGGCTTCATATATCTGCTCGTGGGAACTCTTGTTTTCTCGTGTCTGTTCGTAATTTTCGCCTCGCTTCAAGGCGCTTATATCGCCCTTGCATTTGTCATGAAAAAAGCCGTGTGGGAAAAGTATAAGAAATTACTTGGAAGAAACCAGAGTGAATATATAGCTAGCTATCGAAGTACCTTGATTGAAGACTTGAGTCACAGTAAAGAAACGAAAGTGTAAAGTAAAAAGCTGGACTGATTCTTATACCTGGTGTCCGAAAAAAAGAACCAGAACCGCTGTCACGATCAAATAAATTTTACGGTATCCAGAAAGGGCGAACTTAAATTTTGATATATTACAATAAGATTTTTATGCAATATTAACGGAGATATCTGGATATTTGAAGTCCAACAAGCATTTGTGATAATGCCAAAAATTTGCGTAAAATGCATACCTATTAAATTGTATCTGATGCATAATTGTATCTGTATATCACTTTACATGTACGGCATATTTGTTTCAAATATCAATCTCAAACTCATTAATTAATAATTCATGAGTAAATTTGAGCCAACCATGCATATTACTTTATTTTGTTCGCATGATAATACTGGATACCTGGTGAAGTATATTGATCCAGTCCTAGGACTGGTGGTGTAAATAGCGAGCAACATTTGACATTTGATATAGTTAATATTAAGTTCTGTTATGGTTTATAGACATTTAAGTGATGACATTTTTGAGTGACATTATAGGCGTTAGTTGTATCAGTATTTTGTAAGAGAGACACGCGAGAGTAAATAGACGGTTTAAAGGACGTATAGTTAGAGAGATTAACGTAAAGTTGTAGTCAGAGTCTTGTTTATATGTTATATTTGTAGCATTTTGTTATTAGTCAATTTTACCATGTTATGTCGCGAAAATATGATTGGAATGCATGTGTTCTAGCCTTTATACTTATACTAGGTGACTTTCATTTTGTATAGAATATATTATCTCATTATAAAAGAAATCCCTGTTCGACTCAGTAAACCAGTCAGTGCCAACCAGCTGGATCAAAATTAAATAATTAATTCACCTCATTTTTAAGTAGTGATGTAATATTTCAAATCCGACTATGAGGACTGGACTAGATTTTGAGTCCGCGCAATTTGATCAAGTCCGAGGCGAAGTCGAGGACTGGGTCAAAATGCGAGGACTTGAAATCTAGTCCATACTGAATTGACCATTTGCGTAATAGACTAAATTTTGAACTAAACGAGTCTAGACAAAAATTTCATTTGAAGGAGCATCACAAAATTAGGAATATTCCAAAGTTTCGTTGCAAAATGTTGTAAAATGCGGAAAATATAGCCTTGCGAAATTTGCAATTTTCAGTCATTTTAGATTACAAACGGGAAATTGACAGCCCCAAACCCTTCGAGGCTGTCGATCTCCGGTTTGTAATCTAAAATGCCACTGAAAATTGCAAATTTCGCAAGGCTATATTTTCCGCATTTTACAACATTTTGCAACGAAACTTTAATATTACTAATTTTGTGATGCTCTTTCAAGCTGTAATGAAATTTTTGTTGAGATCAAAATTTAGTCTATTACGCAAGTGGTCCATTGGAGGATTTGAAATGACATCTCATACGAATAAATCACTACTTAAAGTGAGGTGAATTAATTTTGGTCCAGTCCTAGGACTGAATTAATATACTTCATCAGGTATCCAGTATTGTCATCTGAGCAAAATAAAGCAGTACGGTTGGCTAATTTACTCATGAATTATTAATGCCACAATTGACTGAGCTGAAGAAGCAGTACCCGCTGCTGCTAACAGACCTACGATGGAAACAGTTCGTTGATTCTCTTCTACCTAGCACAAAAGAACGCGAGGACGTTGGCTCGTAAAAGGATTCAGCTTTACAGTTTTAACTTTTTTTATGAACTTGCAAATTTTCAGGATGATCTGAGATTTTTTGTGTATTTCGACGATGGTGAAGTAGAATACGATGCTGATTCAGCAGAAGAGAAAAATAAGGTACAGTTGGTTGGCTAATCATCGTGTTAGTTTTCTTGTCAGATAGATACTTTTGTGCAGATTTTAAGGCACCTCTTAGACCCTAAGAAAGAAATAATGCGTTTATTTTTCCAGATCTGCAGTCTTTTGGATGGAATCGTGTCTGACAATAAAAACTTGCAGTTTTCAGGTACCGTAAAACAGTGACAGCATTTCTCACTCAGATACACTAGTGGACACTGGTGGACAGTAGTGGATACTGGTGGACACTAATGGATACTGGTGGACATTAGTGGATACTGGTGGAACACTGGTGGAGGGTGGGGAGAGGGAGAATCCCTCCCCCACCTTTGAATGAGCTGAATATGAATGGCTGAATTTGACATGGCGAAATTTTCTTTCTCTTTTTATTCCCTGGAGATTGGTTGCACACCATTTATTTTGCCTTGCTTATTGAATAGAAACATCTTGTTATTTTCCAGGACTCAACTCCTTATCACGCGCGAGAGCAGCATCGCTATCTGTCAAGAGAGTTATCAAAGAAGGACAGATAGAAAAACGAGGACACAGTGCAGCGTTCTTGACCTGGTCCAAGTACGTCTTTCCATGTTGTTTACTAACGAAAATGAGAATTGATGAGAGTTGAGATACGAGAGTTTGCATGAGAGTTTTGTCAACTGTTCTGTCCCGTTCAAATGAGAACAAGAGTTGCACGAGAGTTGAGAAGCGAGAGTTTACATGAGAATTTTCCTCAACTCTTGTGCTTGGTCAAGCGAGACCAAGAGTTGCATGAAGGTTGAGAAGCGAGAATTTGCATGAGAATTTTTTTCAACTCTTCTGCCTCATTCAAATGAGAACAAGAGTTGCATGAGAGTTGAGAAGCGAGAGTTGGCATGATAATTAATGGGAGTTGAGTGGATATTACCGCGAGCGGAGCAAAAACCTGCCTCAACTCTTTGAGCCAACTCAAAGTTGATAAAAGTGCATGAAAGTGACTGAGCGATCAAACACGAGCGAGCTTTGCGACTCTTATCAACTCCTCTTTCATCAGGGCTTGCATGACTGAGAAAATACGGTTGTCCAGAGTTTTGTACAACGTTGATATTTTATTAACGTTTTGATGTTTAGGCGATATCTAAGAATCAAAGAGGGAGAATTGGCGTATTATAAAGTTGGCGAGGAAAATATGGTAGGTGTTATATGTACATTGTTAAAATTCCTTTGACGATCACAAAGTGTCTGACTGCCTGTCATTATATGTTGTAGACCGCGCTGAATATAATCAAGCTGGGTCCTGGGCATGCGTTTATCAAGAAAGCGGAACACAACGCGTTCATCGTATCTACACAAAAGAAAGAATACAGGTTTTTGCCTTAAAAAACACTTCCAAATTTGACACTCAACACAATAGCTTGAACCCTATTGAAGGTATAGTTATCCACAAATTCAATTCAGTTGTTGTTTATATTGAAGTTTATTTATACTTGTTACCCTTTAGTTTCCGAATAGTAAACACAAACAATTCAAAAGATATCACAGGCATTAAACAAGAAAGAGATGAGTGGTATGTGGTAAGTGAATATTGCAATTTTAACAATTTTAACGACACGCT
>CACRXK020014606.1:0-12933 GCA_902702795.2 Paramuricea clavata
CGTTATAGACGTTATTGGCGTTATAGTCGTTATTGGCGTTGTAGACGTTATAGTCGTTATTGGCGTTATAGTTGTTATTCGCGTTATAGATGTTATTGGCGTTATAGTCGTTATTAGCGTTATAGACGTTATTGGCGTTATAGTCGTTATTGGAGTTATAGTCGTTATTGGCGTTATAGACGTTATTGGCGTTATAGTCGTTATTGGCGTTATAGACGTTATTGCCGTTATAGTTGTTATTGGCGTTATAGTCGTTATTGGCGTTATAAAAAATATAAAAATAAGAAATGAATTTATCCAAAAGGTCTCTTATACAAAATTTTTGGGTGTACTAATTGATGAAAATTTAACGTGGAAAAATCATATTGATTCTATATATATGTAAAACTATTATCAAGTTTACTGGACTAATTTCAAAATTGCGACATTTTACGAACTTGAACACTATAAAGTTGACCTATTATGCTTTAATTTATCCATACCTTACATATGGTAATTTAGCTTGGGGTAATACATACCCTTCGAAAATTGAAAAGCTTTTCAGAATTCAAAAGAAGATTATTCGATTAATGAAATTTAAATCATACACAGAACATACAAAACCGCTATTTAATGATTTGAAAATATTAAATATTTTCAAAATTAACGATTACCTTACCAGCTTATTTATGTACCGTTGTAACTGTACTGATGATTTACCCGACATTTTTAATGGATACTTCATAAAAAATTCAAACATTCATGAACATTGCACGCGAAATTCAAAAAAATTGCATAAAGTTTATACAAGAACAAACCATAGAAAACAATCTGTTGTTAGTAAAGGTATTGACATTTGGAATAATTTAAGTACGGAGTTAAAAAATATTGGATCATATATGGTTTTCAAAAAAAATGTGAAAACATACTTCATATCACACCAATCAGCTAATTAATCATCCTATCTTAATGTATAAAGTTTAAAAAATCTGAAAAATCTTGTAAATAGACTAACTTTCCTTTAAACACTCTCACAATTGCATATATTTTCGTTATTATATTATGTACTATTTTTATGACATCATGAAATTATACTAAGTAACAAAAGTTTTGTTATAACTAGGGGTCTTAAAATAAAAGCCCAAAAGGGTTTCTAAAAGATCTCTAGCCCTACGTATAGATTATAAAAATGTAAATAGTTAAATTTTATTGTACTTTGGAAAATTGGGCAAAAATAAAAAAAAAATAAAAAATTAGTTATATATTTTGCTACATCATATCTGTATGGGGTTAAATTTCATGCAGGCATAAATTATTTCACTATATAAATTCATTATACATGTCACCACTCTTCTTCGCACTTCGTCAGTGCTTTTCTTTCCCCAGGTGTAAATAGCTGGGCGGAACTAGTAAAGATTCGAGTCAAAAGCTAGCATGCCAGCTTTTGATCAAATGCAGTTTGATCAAATGAAATTTGACAAATATTAGGGAAAGTACATTTATTACACCGAGGGGGGGGGGGGATGAAGATGTCTTGAAAGGGCCCCTGTTGAGGTTATCGGTAAATTTCGATGCCCCCCCCCTCCAAGTTTTTAAAATTTTCAATGTCCTCCCCCTCTAGAATTCGGAATCGAAGGAGTACAATCACAGGCAGCCCAATCTCTGAACGTCCTATATATTTTGAATATTTAACCGTTATTATATTTTAAAATAACAAAATAATTCAAAAAATATTAACAATATATGTAAAAAATATATCTCACTTGTTAATAGAATCCATTTCTCGTGTTTCTGAGTCTAGTTGATGCGATTGCTTTACGTTTTCGTCGTACTTGAACGGTCATCAGTACTATGGCACTGTATAGGACATAAATTATTTATGTCCTAGTATGGCCATGTCGTTCTGTGCCAGTACTGACGACCGTTCAAGTACGACGAAAACGTAAGGCAATCGCATCAACTAAACTCAGAAACACAACAAATGGATTCTATTAACAAGTGAGATATATTTTTTACATATATTGTTAATATTTTTTTAATTATTTTGTTATTTTAAAATATTATAACGGTTAAATATTCAAAATATATAGGACGTTCAGAGATTGGGCCGCCTGTGGTACAATCCGGAATTCTCTCTTATCATAGATACAATTTGCAGTTCATCAAGATGTCTGATATACTCAAGCATGTGCTTCTCCTCAACAAAACTACAGATCTGCTGCTTCTTTCACCTCACTAGCACCAGATGAAATGGCACCGGCCGTCTTTAAAACATTTTAAATTGGCTCTAGGGGTGAAATTATCAACAGGTTGTTGTTGTCCATCATTCAGCGTATTCGGAGTCTTGAACACGTTCATGTAGTGGCCAGGATTTCCTGGATCAGGGTAATGTGCTGGAACCTTACAGTATGTCGCCCCCACCCAAGTGTCTCCCGGCATCTGTTGCAAATGTCTTTGTATGCCTGTCAAAAATGCATGCAAAAGTGCCATTATGCTTCAATTTCTTTAATTTCCATTCCGTTTGTACGAAATATCCCATAAACATAGAACACATCATTCTTGCAAATCGTATATGCTTTTTTGTTTTTGGAACTGCTACTTTTTGGCGCGTAAGTTACTTCACAAACCTGGCGCCAAAAAATTTAAAATAAGCTATAGGTGATTTCATGTATCCATTTAGAAGAGCAGACTAAGGATATCTTAAAACTGAAATCGGTTTCGAATACAACCATCAGGGACGTAGCAAAGCATCTGACGTTTGGGGTGGGGTGTCAGAGGATTATACGTATTGGCACTCTCATACTAAGTTTTGGGAGAAAAGGGGGGTCTGGGGGTCCTCCCCCAGAAAATTTTTACATTTTTGAAGCTCTAGGACTGAATTTCTGGCGTTTTCTAAAGCAAATTTTGCAAACAAATTACATGTAAATTGACTGTATTTTACAAAAACGGTTATCATTTCACAAAAATAATTACTTTATTACGCAAATTTTACCTGAAAATGTAAAAATTTTAACTTTAATTTACTGGGGTCAAACCTTTGAAAAGTTTAGAGCCCCCCCTTCAGTATATCAAGAACTTTCAGAGCCCCCCCTTTAATGCCAGAAAATATTTCGGAGCCCCCCCTTAACATCTTCATCCCCCCCCCCTCGGCATAATAAATGTACTTTCCCTAAGTACAACAAGTAGAGATGCTTTTAATATAAACATAGTTGTAATTTTAGATCTATAACGCTTTCAAACCAACCGCTTTAACAATGAAATAGAAACCAAACTGCAAGAGCGTGAAAGCTTTACAATTATTTCCTGATTCTCTATCGCAAACGCAATGATTCGGTCACGCAATATTATAAGAATTATACACATATTTCGCGCTATCATGAGTGTAGACTGTGTAGAAGTTACACGTATAAACATACGCTTGTTGGCGGATCGATATTTATTATACAGTAAGTAGAAATAGCTTACAGATTTAACTTTAGACTATATACTTTTAAACAAACCTTCAAAATGAACAAGAAATCCATGTAAATGCTTCTATCGCCAACGCAATTTTCAGTCACGCAAAATTATAAACATATTTCGCGCGTCCTCGAGTTCTGTTAACTTTCATTCCAAGTTTTCTCTAAATACACAGGTTTATGACCGATTTACATCCGTCGGAGAGCAGCCGTTTAGCCAATCGAATGGCGTATCGACCGGTTTACTCTCATTGAGAAAACTCTGACTACCGGTTTACTCATAATTGCGGGCGGTTATGTGTGATTCATGCGATGTTTCAGTCCACGACCCACGACGATACATTAGCAGATTATTTGTCTAGTATTACAACATTTCAACAGTATTACAACATATTAGGAAACCAGCGCGATAAGTCCTTAATTAATTAAATGCTTATTATGTAAGTGGGTCTAAATACGCTCGGTAATCCATTAAATGGCGTAATAAATTAGACAACATCAAGTTTATGAAACAGAATATTCTTTAAATTAGTTATATATGTACATGGAAGGTTATAGATTTTCTTTCTTTGGAAAATCTGACAGGTTTATATAAACCTGTCAAACCTGTCTGAATCCGCCCCTGATCATTTGCCATTCTTAATAACAGAGGAACATACGCTTTGTTACATGACATTTGATTAAATGACATTGTCATTTGACTTGAAATTTTAATGCAAAATTCTGTATTTGTTGGTAAATACACAGCGAGATACAGTATCACCATAAAGATTATCTTATTGTTACAAGCAGAAACACATTCAATCCTATATTTCCCAGATCAATATTTTGACATGAATTCTTTCTCATTCTGACACAATTGTGCATTCCAATTCTGGCACGATATTGTTCAATAGTTTCTCCCATTTTGTCTTGTCAAAATTTTGTGTTGTATATACTGTAAATAGTATGATATGCTGTAAGGCTATGTGTTGTAGGCTATAGTTACTGCGTTTATAGTGAATAGACGCAAAAACAGTGTTTGTTTGTTGTTCAGGCACAAATTATGCCTTGTTATGTATGTAGTCAGCAGACGCAAATCACGCCTGATTTTATATTGATAGCGAGCAAATACTTCGCTTGGTTTGAATAGCGAGTTCACACTTCGCTTTGTTTGAATATATATTGATAATAGCAAGTCACACTTGCAAGAGTGTCTGATCACATTGTTGTTGATCAGCGTGAACACAATGGTCCCAAGAATCTGTAATGCAAATGATGCCAATACGAACCTGAAATAGATATAAAAACAACATTAGATGCATAGGCTTTCTTCTCGGCTTTCGCACTCATTTCGTCTCGGATTTCGCACTCGTTTTACAAACGTAACAGTCAAAATTCGCTGTGAATTCAGCTTAAAAAAAAAACTCGAGCAAATTGACATACCTCTAAACGATATCCCTTTCTCACACTAACTTGAATATGATATAAAGCTGTGATGATATAAAATGTCTTAGCCTTTGCTTCGCTCCTGACCTCGTGGACTGATCGATTGATCTAAATATTAAACGCCATACTTGGTACGTCGTTCGCAGATCGCTGAACATTGTTCGCAGATCGCTAAAGCATCATTTAAAGTGCCTATATCACTTGTGGGATATTTACGGATTTGAAAAGAGCACAAAAAGTTAGTTAGTAAGTTCTTCAACCTTTTTTGATTTGGTTCAGTATTCTCCAAGATATTGGCCCTCAAACATGACAATTTTCAAAAAAATCCGTCGTGCTTGGGGGCCTGGGACTCAGGAACGCGAGCGTAAACAAACAGTATAGAATTGTATTATATTTTGACGCTGTAACTTACTAAAGTGAGAATTTTTTCAAGAAAAGTCGGTTTATTAAGCTCAAAATCGTTCTCTTGTACTGAAAAAAGTTCCTACGATTGCGCTGAATATACAATTGAAGGTGAAACGTACAAAACGACTTCAAAATCAAATTTGAAAGTGCTCTTTCGTAGATGGCATCTGGCTTCGTCGAGCATGACAATGTTGGCATTTAAAGCTACACTGACGAAATATGAGCCAAAGAATACGTTTGAAAGTTGGAAGAATATAACAAGGAAATAAGGAAATTCATTTTCACATGAAACGGACCTTACATGTACAGTATATCGTGATAGTTCTTCGTATTAAAGTGAATAATATATTTTCTATATGTAAATGTATTTGCCATTTTCTATATGTATTATGTATTTGCCATTTGCAATTTAATACCATATTTTGGGTTGTCTTTGAGTGATTATGTTTTGCAGCTTGAATTATTGGTATATAAAAATTAAGTAAAGGAGGAGCTTTTTCGATTCTATTTAATTTTGTACTGTTGAAAATCACAATACATTTTATGATTCAATGATTGTATTAGCTTTATTGCTGCAATAGACCAATATATAAATACTTGGCTTGAATTTATGGCTTTGCTGTTAATCACTTAATGGTAAAGCTCCCAACATTCCAAACCTTGCCAAACAACCTGAACTTGTGAGGGTTGGAGCCATGATGACATCTCCAAGGATCCAGACCAGTATCGCATGATTTAGGGCTGTTATGTGTGCCTGGTTTGCAGGGCTGGCCCTGTTTGAAAGGTCTTGTATAGATTAAAATTATTGAGTAGAAATTTATATACATTTATTAAATATTCTTCCATACAAGACCCTTCAACTATTATTGAATCGAGTGAGAAGCCAACAAAATCACGATATTTACTCATATACTCTGAACATGGCAGTACTCTCTCTCTATATATATACATTCAGGGCACGAGAAAATAATTTTCTTCCTGGGAGCACAACCTGGAGACAAAAATTTCCTTTATTAGTATTAAAGTATTTTTGTGCTAAATGTACATGTGCATAAACATATAGTGTTCTAGCTGACCATGGTCTTAAATTCAAGGAATAATGTCTGTCAACCATATGTTGTTGCACCCATAGCCTACATGGGTGTTAAAGTTTCCTTCAAATGTTAATCAATAGCAAATCTTCATTCAAACAAATTTCCTGCAGCTGTTTAACATTTACTGCGAGCAGTGCTCACCTATTTTTTCCACCCCTGTATATATTGGTTACAGCTAGCACTGCACCGGAATTGCAGGGTGTCCAGCAGGTTGGATTTCTGCCGGGGATCAGCGGTTGCACTTTGATTTTTCACAACTTTTCGTGGTTAGGTATAATAAATGCATATAAATTTCTACTCGATAATTTCCATCTATACAAGACCCTTCAACTATTATTCAATTCTGTATAACCTGTCTTCCTAAGCTGTTCTTGTTGATCAAGTAGTTTTTAAATCAACATTTTCCTGTACACAGTAGCATGAATTTCTTTTTTTCATGACTTTGACTCCTTTGTCTGTTGATTTTTTTTTAAACAAATAGACTAGATATTATTTGTGCACTATGTGTGCTGTAACTTTATTAAATGCAAGTTAATGACAAAAAATCAAACATGCATTAATTAAAGCTGGACTAACCCCAAATAGAATTTTTGGTTTATGTGATATTTGGATCATAATTCTAAGAAGAAATGTAAGGTATCTTTATAGTAAAAATTCACCTAATGACATATCCGGAAACTTTGACAGTGAAAAGGTCAATGAAGAAGGGATTTTTTATTATAGAGATAACATTTCTTCTAATAAATGACACAGATATTGCACATACCAAAAATCATATTTGTGGTTAGTCGTGCTTTAAAATTATATTTCTTATTTTTCATCTTACAAATATTCATATCCTTTGAAGTCATCATCTTTCCCATTAAAAACTGCAGATAGTTTGATAAACAGAACATAATGGTATTATTTCATCTTTTTTACAACCATGAGCTAATCTTGTGAATCACATGTATGCCACTGATATAAAGACCTAAAAGTAGAGATATAATTATACCTAGACTTTAATAATGTATTACTTGCCTCCATGAGGCAATCCAGTGATCTGTTATACAGTTTACTGAAGACACAGTAATCTGTGCAGCTCAAGCTTTGCCTTGACATTAGCAAGGTGCATTAACCTATTCCTATAATAAACAGAAACTTTGTATGGCCCTATTAAACTGAATATGTCCAAAGTTTATAAGAATATTAAGTTAAGATCTCAAAAATTAATTTTCCTTTGAATCAGCTTATACCACATATTTGTGCAACACAGGTTTTCAAATGATCAGATCAAAAGCAATTGAGGCAAAGAGAATCAAATCCTGCATATTTTGTGAATGGCCAAATCAAACCGGTTATCCCTTGTCTATATCAAATTTTATAGTGTTTTTCAATAGTTAAGCTATTAGTATTGAATCTAAAATACACACAATTTTTCGTTTGTTTATTTACTTGCAGTCGCAGAATATTATTAATTGCCAAATCACAAATGTAACTATCACACGATGTTTACAAATAGAAAATATTCGATTCACTTACCGAGAACTAATACGATTATGCCCGTTCCATCTATAAATAATTTCTTTACATCCCTGTTATATTCTTCTAGCTTTCAAAACATATTCTTCAGTAATGCTAACTCTTTCATGCTCGGCGATGCTTGACGACATTTAGGAAGGCTCACTTTCAAATTTGATTTTGAAGTCGTTTTGTGCGTTTCACCACGATTTTATATTTAGCGCAATCGTATATGAACTTTTGTCAGTACTGGAAGACGATTTTGAGCTAAATAAACCGACTTTTCTTGCAAAAATTATCATTTTAGTAAGTTATATCGGCAAATTGCAATCTAATCTAATCATGAATTGAGAGCCTGCATCGATGACCAATGAATTTGAATATCTGCCCCGTAACGTTCGTTTTTCCAAATATGGAATGTCTCTCCTTATATGGTGTTGTTTACAACTTTCGTGCAAACTAAATTTAGACCATGCAAATTAAATTTAGACCGTACAGTCTATACTGTTTTTCGAAATATAAGATATTGAAGTAAAAGTTTAAATGTTTTAAATACTGTTTTCTCAAAACAGAACATTTCGTGCTTTGAGATAAGATGGCCACGACCAATTTGATCAGTTAATGTGTTTTTTATGCAAGTGCTTAGCAGTTGACATATATAGAGCTCAGCGGAATAATATAAATTATAGGATCTGACCAATGAGAATTTCGCGTCACGATTTGAGACGCAGATATTCAAAGTCATTAGTCATCGATGCAGGCTCTCAATTCAGCTTGAGAGCCTGTTCGCAGGCTATATAATCTATAGTGTTTTTTACGCCCGCGTTCCTGAGTCCCAGGCCCCCAAGCAAAATTTAGTACGACGGATTTTTTTTGAAAAAATGTCAAAATTGCCATGTTTGAGGGCCTATATCTCAGAAACTATTGAACTAAATCAAAAAAGGTTGAAGAACTTGTTATATAACTTTTTGCGCTCTTTTCAAATCCGTAAAGATCCCACAAGTGATATAGGTACTTTAACTCTTTTGACAAAAGGAACGCTACTGAACTTAGGAAATACGTGGGGGAATTGAAAAATCGAAACACCATTACACAATCAAATGGAAACTATTGAAACGAGCTAAGCCTTATAACTGTGCTTCGAATCGATGTAATTTGTGTTTTGGGAGAAATACTTTATTATTTGAGCCCAAAATGACAACGTTAAACAAACGTAATGAACATTTAAATATACCGCTGTGTGTTAATCTTTCCGCATCCTGTCAGCTTATCACATAACATGTTAATTAAATCGCGTGCTTTGTAAATAGAATTAAGTTTCAAGTCTCATCCACTTGCCACATATAACCTTGTAAGTTTTAGTATATATAGTATATAACCATGCTTGGCATACTTCACGAAACCCATATCGATCCTGTTCTTAGAGCAAGTTAATAAGAGTTGCTATAATCTGTTTCGAAGGGTTATGTTTTATTAATGTTCGTTTTTTAATTATTTTAGGAACAGCAGGGGATTCTCTCTCGCTCCACAAAGGTATGACATTCACGACTAAAGATTCTCACAATAACAACTGTGCCGTGGTGTACAAAGGCGCCTGGTGGTATAAGTAGTAAAGCCCCCCACTTGGGCAACGGAAGTAATTAGTATGCAAAATCTCCGAAAGTAATTAGTATGCAAAATTATGTGACGTAACGTTGCTGGCCCTAACCCTAACCCTTGGCCAGGTAGCGCGACTAATTAACGCGGACAGGCCTGGGCCAACTGTGACAGGTAGCGCGACCAATTAACGCGGGCAGGCCTGGGCCAGACGCGATCAATTAGCATTACAATGCAGTAACATCACTATAAATACAGCTAGTGTCCTTTCACCTGCATAGTCTGTATTCAACACTCACGATGGAATGTTTTCACGGTAAACCAGCTGCTTGTTCTACAACTGCTCGTGGTACGTTTTGGTTTTGTGGCGAAACACCGAGCTGCGAGTTCTTTTGCCATGACGAAGACTGTTATCTGTTTACGAGAGCAATGGAAGCCTGTAAGAATAGTGGTTCCAATCATCCCATTTGCCCAACACATCAGAGACTAGCCAAATTACGTGTGGTAAAAGATAAAATGAAAGAAAATTATGGAAGACCCTTCTTCACGTGTTCTGATCGACATGATCCTTGCAACTTTTGGCAATGGGGAGACGTTTACGAAAGCCCTCGACCACGCTGCAAACACGGGATGGTATGCACCGTACGTAAAGTGAAAAAAGAAGGACCCACCCAGAACCGCCTGTTTTACTGTTGCCCTCAGATAGACAGCTGTGGATTTTTCGAATGGAAAGAGATTGAACCTCGTGTGGCCAAGACTGGCTTCGTCCTATTTAGTGACCCGCTAGAATACCGATACAAGAATGAAGACACGGGAGAAACATTCACTAGTACTAACATTAATGCTAAGGAAGCGTATGAAGAATTCCTTAAGAAATATGAATAACTGTAATAAAACGAAATAAATTGTTTTTATCATCATGAATGTGTTATGTATGTTATTGAGATAAATCACTTATATTTCTCATTTGGGTGTTAACCTTTATGGTGAGAGGTTCTCTGGTGAAATGAATAATATAAATATAATTTTTGACGAGTTGAGACAAAATGAAATTGATATCGATAAGCAGACTTTATCGTTTCATATAAATGCAATTCTCGACCACCATCGAGATCTATATCGTGCAGTGGGTGCTCATAATCTAAACCTTGACCAAGTCTACAGAAAAATAAATATGACAAACTTTGGTCGCATTCTTGCCTATTTAGCTTTAGTTTGTATGCAAAGTGACAATGAGGAAAGCGTTCGAGAACATGTCCGAAAAACTGTCGAGGCCTTTCGAACTTTTTATATCCCAAAAGCGAAGAGGAATAATAAACCTCCAATCTTAATAACTCTCTCACTTACACTAATAGCTTTATATGTTAGTCTATGATTGCTGCATGGTTCATTTCGTTCTAACCTCTGAGGTGAAAGGATGCCCTGTTGTGGTAAAAGTCTCCCAGAAATTTCCCTCCGAGATATCTTTCGGAAAGTACGTTGTATTTCCGCTTGCTGTGGAGGGAAAATTGTAATTCAAGCCTCAGACATTGATGGCAGAAAAGTACCTGAGCCAAATCTATTACAATCCGGAAAGTCCCGCAAGCTTTGGTGGCGTAGATTCAATTTACCGTGTCGTAAAAGACGAAGGCAAACATCAGATATCGCGGAATAAAATACGGCTATGGCTACAAAAGCAAGACGCATATACTTTACATAAATCTGTAAGATATCGTTTCAAACGGAACCGTGTTATTGTAGGCGCAATTGACGAGCAGTGGGAGGCGGATCTTGTGATTATGGACTCGATAAGCAAATACAATAATGGTTTTAAGTACATTTTAACTGTAATCGATGTACTTAGCAAATATGCGTGGGCTGAACCGATAAAAACAAAGACTGGAGAAAATCTTGTCAAAGCCTTTGAGAAAATACTTAAAAAAGGTCGAAAGCCTGAAACGTTTCACAGCGACAAAGGGACAGAGTTTATGAATCGAAAATTTCAAGCCTTTTTGAGGAAACATAACATCCGGTTTTTCACGACGCAAAACGAAACCAAGGCATCGATTGTCGAAAGGTTTAATCGTACGCTCAAGACGAAAATGTGGAAATATTTTACAGCAAAGAATACGCTCAAGTACGTTGACATTCTCCAGAAACTGGTAAAATCTTATAATCATTCGAGACATCGTAGTATTGGTATGAGGCCTGTTGATGTAAATGAAGACAACGAGAGCATTGTGTGGCAAAAACTTTATGGAGAAGAGTCAGACAAATCCGTTCGGTTCAAGTTTAACATTGGCGACCAAGTACGAATCAGCAAAGCAAGGCGCACATTTAAGAAAGGATATCTACCTAATTGGACCGAGGAAGTATTTACGATAACCAAACGTGTTCTTCGACGCCCACCCGTGTACAAGATCGCTGATTTTGATGACGAAGAATTGAAAGGAACATTTTACGAACAAGAGCTTCAAAGAGTGAATAAAACAGACAGTGATTTTTATAGAGTTGAAGAAGTACTTAGATCACGCATGCGTAATAAACATAAAGAGTATTTTGTAAAATGGTTGGGTTACCCCGATAAATTTAATTCTTGGGTACCAGCAGAGAGTGTAAAAGATATTAAATAAATGTATTTGAAACTTATCAGTTGTGTTCATTTGTGTATTGGTCTTCAACATGGCAACACAGTTTTATCTCACGCTACCGAGTAATAGTTCGTTAGCCTATTTTCCAAGTAATACGGTAGCGAATTTTCGAGTGAAATTGCCTGAAACCATTGTATTGCCAGGACAATGGGAAGTCGCATTGACGGAACTGCATTATCCACATACGTGGAGCACGCTAAAACGTGGAGTGCAACAAACGTTTTTGTATAAAATTGGCAGTAGTCCTTATCAAACTGTCGTGCTTAAAGAAACACAATATTCTTCTATCGAACAACTAACAAAAGCACTCAATGCCGGCATGTCGAAAGAAACACAGACGAAAGTAAAGTTTAGTTATAATCGTAGTTCTCGCAAAGTTTTGATTGATGTAAAACACGACACAACTGTGTGGTGTACCGGAGAATTAGCAACGGTCTTGGGATTTGATCAGGACACACTTATTGAAAAGAAAACGTGGAGTCCCTATCCTGCAGATATCAATGGTGGATTTTCCTCCATGTATGTCTATACTGATATCGTTGATGCACAGTTTGTGGGCGATGTGAAAGTTCCTTTACTACGAATCGTTAATATCGAAGGGGAATATGGAAACACCGTTCACACCAGTTTTCGTAATTTGCAATACGTACCGGTCAAAGTAAATTCTTTTGAGACCATTGAAGTGAATATAAAGAATGACCAAAACGAAAACGTCTCATTTGAGTTCGGAAAGTCAATCGCAACACTTCACTTTAGACAGAAGAGATCTCAGTACTTTATCTAAAAATGCGCGGAAGACTAGTTGTGGATGCTAAACTATTGAAAGACCATTTCTTGAGACAA
>CACRXK020014607.1:0-12932 GCA_902702795.2 Paramuricea clavata
CGTTAGAAATAGTAACCCCCCCCCCCCTCCCCCTACCACAATGTTGGTTCAAACCAAGCTACGAATTTATTTCCATGATTGTTGATGTTCGAATTTCGATATTGTACATTTGATTTGCAAACAGGTTTGCATGATTGAATGCCCTTTGTGAAGGTAATTCCCCACAACAAGTTCTTTATATTGAAAAGATTCACAATTATTGGATACTATTAGGCCCACAGTTTTCAAGCCACCTCAAGTTTTCTTAAGTCTTCAACATTTACATGTTCAGCAAAAGCTGGTACTGGGTTGCTGTAGTCTGCTGTACAATGTTCTTTCTGTCGTGGAAGTTGCCTTGCTTATCTCGAAAAGCACTGCAGTATCAAGTTTCTCATTAGCAAGATGTGTACATGTTAAATAATCTGGGAAGAGGCGTAGCCAGGGCTGGGGTCGGGCGCCCCCCCCCCAGGCAAAATCCCCCGGATAAAATGTATTGTATAAAAAAGGAAATCCTTGATTATATAGCTTCATGCTGCCAATAATGCAAAAATTCTGTAGAATATATGCTTTGCTGCGCATCGGTGTGAAACCTAAAATCTTGTTCACTTATTTAATGCGGCAAACAGCTTGAAACACATACCTATTTTAACCATAATAATTTTATATGTATTAAATGAGGTTAGATGAAGTTTAACTCCAATCCAGTGTTTTTCACCAGTTAATTTTTAACGCGGGCTCGTCAGTGGCGCCGTGGCCGCGAGGGAGTCCGGCCAGGGGGGGGGAGACCTGTCAGGATTTAAAATGTTCTGATCCGGAAAATTTTTTCTTGCGCGAACTTTGCGTTTCGAGTCACTGGCGACTTGGCCCCACCTGGGTTTTTGCTGCCCCCCTGACCAAAAATCCTGGCTACGCCTCTGCATCTAGGACTTCAGTTTAATAATTCAAGTAGATATAGTAAAAATATTTAAAATAGCAGGGCAGCTACATGTTTACAGCAACCACCTGTAAAGTGCAACTTGCACAGAAATTTTACCAGTGCCCCAAGTGCACATAGACTACATAGTGTGCCTTTTTCATGGAGGCATGCACAACACTTTTAAACAGGAAAAACTTTTCTGTGCCTTTCAAAACATTAGCCTTGACTACAACCTGGGTAACCACTTTATCTTTGAACAGTCGATAGCCATACTCTTTATATACTTGTGAGCAGTTTGTAGTTTTCCAAGTTTACTTGAGTAGTCAGTTATCAATTGTTCCTTCGATAATGCATGTACGGGTAAATGGGGGAATACCACTGAGATTTTTTGTCCACTGTATTCCTTCCTCCATATTTATGAACGGTAAATTAAACGGCTCGAAAATTGGGCTTTAAATTTGACTCGCGTAAATATGTTGTAGTTTAAAAGAGACACTTGAACAGCAGTAAATAGTACTTAAACACGTACTTTTTAAATCTTTGAAAACCTTTGAAATGTAAAAGCTCAGTATTTCAAACAGCAACTGTTTTTATTTTATGCAGCAAACAACCTCAATGTTTTAGAACCTGCAAAAGTGTAAGTAAACTCGCTAGATATGATGAACGTGTTGCCATTAAACTGAAAACTTAAGGAAACACCTGATTCATTTCGGTGCACGTATTCGGAATATAATGTATACTAATTCAATAACTACAATGGTTGGTTGCTGGTACTCACTATATTTTAAATTATATATTCAAGAAAATACATATTCATTTGTTAAAAATGATAAATCGGTTGCTTGTGCAGTTAATTGTGCTGCTTACTGTAATTTAATATGACTTATTCATGACATTTCAGGCTGTTTTTGTTTTGATTTAAAAAAAGTTATTTTAAAATGTTTACATTAAGTTTGCTACGTTTTCTTTTTTGAAATTTATCGGTGTCTTTAAAATTCTAATACTTTATGTGCAGTTACATGCGAAGTAGTGCTAATGTAAGTTATGTTCACTTTTTCAGTCCAAACGAGCGTGGTCGGATTTTCATTGATGTGGCTTTGAGGGAATAGTGGTATCCTTTCCATGCGTACCAGTTGACACCATCCGCGTACGATCCATGTGCACCATGATGATACAGACCATTTAGATTGGATGCATGACATGACCCATACCACCAAGCGCCTTTGAATTGAACAGCACAGTTGTCTGAACTTGAATCATTGTCAGAATCTTTAGTCGTGAACGCCATACCTTTATGGGTTGTGAATGAATCTCCTGCAGTACCTGAAAGCAATTAAAAGCAAGAACACATTTACCTGAATACATCTTATGATCTTAAATCTAATTATTCGGGCGCCGGTTGCTCAAAAGCCGATTAGCGGTAACCTTAGCTTAAAATTTAAATTTAAAGTAAAGTTCCCTGACAGAATGAATGAATGAATGAATCTCCTGCAGTACCTAAAGACAATTAAAGCAAGTTATTTTAGATGCAGTAAATATTAGAAATAAAATTTTATAAAGAAACAGAAGAAATAAGATAAATATATAATAATATATGGAAAGAAACAACTAGGGATCCAAGTGTAGTGTAAAGTTTCAAATTGAAAAAGACACTGCAAGAACTATATAGGGTCGCCGACTACGTAGAAAAGCTGATGGCTTACACTACGAAATAAACAGTTACCATAGGCATTTCATCTCACTATCATCTCACTACCTCGCGGTACTGAATAACTGATACAAGCAAATTGTTTCACCAACCAACAAATTTTGCATATTCTAAATCTTCACTTGCATTGAGAGCTGTCGTTAAAAGTCTCCCCACGAGGCTACTGATATGCTAAGCTTATGTAAAATTATTCTTAATATTCCCATCATCTTTTAGCGCCCATATTGCACATTTGGCTATTGTCTCAGTGACAACTTTATTTGAAAAAGCTGTATAAGATATGTTTTGAGTAATAATCACTACGACGTTGCATCCATTACAAAAAACATCAATCGAAACACGCAGAAACGTAAAAAATGAGCGAAAAACCTCGTTAAAGGATTAGTGTCACACCAGGAATTCCCGGGCTCAAACTCCTGTTGGCGGCCATTTTTCGGGAAGAATAGACTAGATGATCTGGAAAGTGTTTACAATCCGTCATATATTTAAACCATCCTTTTATAATCCTTGCTCTTTTTGTCTGATTCTTATCAGAAATGTACAAAACAAGGTATTTTTATTGCTATTTGTCGTATTTGAGTAAAATGTAAACAATAACAAAAGTCCGCAATGCATGACCACACTAATCCTTTAAAATGACGCACTTTATCCCCATCCGTTCCGTATTTTATCCCCATGTCCGTTCCGCATCCGCTTTCGCATTTTAACTTAATTGTGACATATTTCACAATACAAGGCTAGCTTATTTCACGTTGTGTTTCATCAGTCATTTTCAGTTTTTCAGATGTATTCAATCAATAATGTCGCTTTGGATTTCAATAGTTGCACACTTATAGTAGTGTTTATAGCAGTTTTGACAAGCTTTGATACAGAAAGATCCTCGTAAGATCTGGTAGAGTTCTCGTTGCATTGAACACAAGTTTGTTCCGTTGTGCTAGACAGTAAACAAGGTAATCTCATTGCCTTTTTCTTCTATTGCATAAAGCTTGTAGGCAAGTCAAGCGATTGGGGATAACATGTTGGCTATCTCCTCGCCTTTCTCGTTTAAATAATAAGCTCTTGATATTTCTCACACGTCACCAAAGCTTGTAGAATCAAGGAATTTTAAGCATTACAAAACATTAGAATTCAAAAGGGATCTTTCTATCGCACTTTCGAATTGTGATTGGAGCACTGATGATCCAAATGCGCTTTGGAAACAATTTGAGGACAGGTTCAATGAGGTTTGAAATTTACATGCTCGTATTAGGCTAAAAAAATTTAAAAGTAAATATACCCCCTGGATGAATGAAGAAATAATAAAGTTAATGAACTATCGTGATACGTTAAAGAAGAAAGCAGTTAAAACTAAATCCTCTTGCTTGCATATGGCCTACAAAACAGCTAGAAACGATGTCAATAGATTGATTAAAAATACGAATGCTAGTTATTTTCGAGAGGTATTAGTAATTCGAAAAACAACTCTAAAGAAATGTGGAGAAACAGAAACCAACTTATTGGTAAAACATCTAAAACAACAAATGTAACTTCAGTCAAATCAATTGATCAAATATTTACCAATAAGGATGATATTACTGAATCTTTTAACGATTACTTTTCAAAAATTGGTACAGAATTATCCAACAGGATTCCACCAAATAATAAAGGATTTGAAGAATATCTTGAGCCGTCGGTTAGTGCTGTTTTTCAGTTCAAATCGGTTTCTCATGATGAAGTTGAAACTGTTTCAAGTTAGCTTAAAGTCTCCAAATCGAGTGGTCAAGATAAAGTACCAGTAAATATTTTGAAAGACTCCATTGATATACGTTATATATACCAAAAATTTCAATGTAATAAAATAATAATTTTTACGTTTTGGGACAAGCCCCTTCTTCAGAAAAATGCTACATCATCTATGTCTCTTGCTTAAATAGTCTAACATTTGCATACACATAAATTAATTAAACCTCTTCCCTTAATAGTCTAACATTTGCATATACATAAATTAATTAAACCTCTTCCTCAAGCATACTGATGCACATCAATATTTGAATTTTAAATTAATCTTGTCATGTCAAGATAGCGATTCCTTATAGTCAAGGTTTGCGCTTAAAGCGAATTTGTAATTCGGAAAATGCTTTTGAGGAAAAACTAAGGGGTTTTTTGGTGAAGAGGGGTTATAATTCCGATTTTGTTGATGACCAGTTTGGCAGAGTGAGAAAAGTCAACAGGAATAATTTGTTAATGCGGAAAGAAGGGGCTAAGAATAGTAACTGTGTAGCCACGATATTGATAGAACTCGTTAAGTTTTCAATAAAATGTGTTTAATTAAAATAATGGTTTACAAAAAATAGTAAGAAAAATATATTATTAAATGTTCTTTTCGAAATAATCGCCCGATCAAAATCCTCGATAAACCAACAACAAAGTAAATTCCCCAGAACCCGGTCAAACTGGTTTTTCACGAGGACAGTTCCGCGCGTGACGACTGCCACGCGAATCTCTCGCACTATTCTAGCGCCTTCTGAACATTCCCCCTCCCCGCACTAAGGCGACGAGGTGCGAACAACTGAAAAATGTCAACTATTTATAGTTCAATCTCGTTAACACGTTCTAAAGCGGAATCAATTTATGGATTGGTCTCACCATCGTTTTGCATCCATATTGTACTTTGGACACTCTAGTATGGCCGTCTCGTCCAGGATAGGTTTCCACGATTCTTCCGAGTGTCCATCGCCCTCGCGGTAGATCCTTTTGGAACGCCAAGACCACATCGCCTTTCTTCAATTCTTTCACGACTTGGTTCCATTTCGATCTGGGTATCAACATTGGCAAGAACTCTTTTAACCATCTGTACCACACTCGGAAGATCAGCTCCTGCACTTTCCTCCATAGCTTGCGAGGGTTGAACTGCGTAGTATCCACATTTTCTGGCGCGAAGTTTCCCCCCATTTGACCGTGAATGAAATGGTTGGGCGTTAATGGAACATCATCTCTAGGGTCCGCGGATTGGTATGTCAGTGGTCTTGAATTTAGTAGGCCTTCTACCCCGGTACATATCGTCACCAACTCTTCATCCGTCACATTACTGTTACCCATAACTGCATGCACGGCTTTTTTCGCAGCATTCACCATGATGTCAAAGACGCCCCCAAAATGTGGAGCTGCTGGAGGATTAAAGTTCCATTTGACACTTACGTTGGTTGCGCTTCTCTTGATCTTGTCCTTGTCAAGTTGGCAAACAAGTTCTTTCAGCTCGTTGACGGCGCCCACGAAATTGGTAACATTATCACTTACCATTTCTTTCGGAATACCCCGTCTGCTTGTAAATCTAGTAAATGCGTTAAGGAAGCTATCTGTGTCCAGGCCCCACTCGACTTCGAGATGTACCGCTCGCGTGGACATGCAAGTAAACACACATAACCAACGCTTGTTCCTCGTTTTGCCTCGTCCTTGTATCGTCTGGAAAGGCCCAGCATAATCAACAGCCGCTTGGTCAAAGGCGCGATAGGTGAGGCGAAGTCGGCTCGGCGGAAGAGGTCCCATAATTTGCGCACCGGCTTTGTTCTTTTTCTTCTACACGTGTTGCATTCGTTCTTCCATTCCCGGATTTCCTCCCTCGCTGCTGGGAGAAAATTTGTACCGGCGGTGTGATTCGATAGCTCGTGGAAATCTTTGACTATCAGTTTAGTCACCCAGTGTCCCCTTGGCAAGATTATCGGGAATCTGACGTCGTACGGGAGGAATTCTGCAAATCTTAGTCGACTGTCCGACCAAATCATTCCTTGTTCATCCAGCCGAGGATTTAGTTTCAGCAACGTACTCTTGGGTGGCATTTGTTTTCTGGTCTTCAGGGCTTTGTACTCGTCACTAAACGCGTCTTGCTGTGCACGACAAATGACACTTTCTTTCGCGTCACGTAACTCCTCGGGAAGCAGCTCGTGGTCGCTCACACGTTTCTCCGAATTTCGCGTGTTATGGATAAATCTTCTAACTCTCCCGAGCATGCGTACCAATCGTGTCCAGTTGGAATACCGTTTAGGATCCAGCCTCCAGACCGTTGACTTCTTGTGTGCCTTCCTGTCTTCGACTGGGCGTTGGTAATAGCAAACTGTCGCTGTCGCAACCGTTTATTCAGCTTAGGATAACAGCTTAGGTCTCGAGGTGTGCAGACGTGTACTCTGTGCTCCTCTAATTTTATACTATAGAACAGGGCGCTTATATCTACCTTAGTTTACTAAGCATGGCAGTAAATCTGTGTACAAATCTCAAAGTCATAGGTGAAAAGCCTTATTGGGGCGGTACATTAAACGATTTAAAAGAATTCGTGTCAAATGAATTGAAACTTTCTGGCGGATGGACGTCGCCTGGTGGTGAAGTAGTGATACAGCCAATGTGAGTTTGAAATGGCATAGTAAAACCACGAAATCGATTACCCTGTTTGGAGATTCAATAGAAACAAACGATCTAAGTAAGTTGCTATCGACTATGTGTAAAGAAAAGCCCAAGAATCTGGTTAACGACGCTGTTAAATGGCAAGGCTTTGATGGTTTCAAACAGCAAATGTTGGAATTCACTGAAAACATGAACACGAAAATGGAAAGCCTTAGAACTAAGGTGAATCAATTAAAATTTAAAGTTGATCCATTGCTTACTTCAGAGAACGTCGTTGACGAGCTAAGGAACGACAAACTAAATCTCATGAAAGAAACTCTGAGTTGCGCGAGAAAATGCTGAATCTTAGTCTTACTACATCATATTGTTAACAGGTCGTCGCTGCTATGCCAGGAGAGCCCAAGAGTTTTGACGGCTGAAATTGGGCTGTCACTTATCGATAATTCAGTTGCTCGCTCTTCCTTTGGTGTTGATGCGATGACCGCCGGGGAATTTGAGATCCACTTCCGCGCTTGCATACCGGCTAAATTCCAAAGATCTCTCAGTTGTTGGTATAACTCAATGCCCTCCTAGCGTTTTCTTGGGCCACGAATTGCGATTCCATCGGCGCAGAGTTTTTTCCAAACACTGCACGATTAAATTCGTAGACGTCTGTTTCTCAGTTACTGTTCAGGTCACGCCACAACAGCCGGAACATCGGACGATCGCACTCCTCGATCTCAACTTGAAGGTACATTTCTCTAACATCGCACGCCACCGCCACAGGTTTGCGACGAAAAAGAATAAGTACATGTACATCAATCAATTCCTTTTGTAGCTTAGGTCCCGCGTAGATGACATCGTTTAACGCGACTCCGTTACACTTCGCTGAACAGTCAAAAAACAATGCGCACTTTCGTGGTGGTCTTGTCCATCCTTACGACGGGAAAATGTGGAAGGTACCACACTTCGGATGGAAGCTCTTCCTCACTCTTGACACGGCGCAGGTACCCTTTTTCAATGTACGCTTCGATTGTTTTCTGGTATTCTGTTCCAAGAAATTTGTCCTTCCTTAACTTTTTCTCCGTATTGCGCAGACGAGCGGACGCTTCTTCATAATTATCTTTCAGTTTAGGTCGGTTCTCCTTCCACGGAACTCCTATCTTGTACCGAGTGCCGTCATGGCTTATTGATGATTCCATCTTATTTAATACCAACTGCCCCTCTTCCGTATACACTTTCGCACCATTACCATCAGTATCATAATTTTCCACCTCCCAGAAGCGTTTAATACTACGATCCACTTCACAACACGTTCCCTCCACGGATTTCTGTGCAGAATCTCTAGTCAACAGAGTTCGTATGACATGTGTCCTTGACTGTGAAGCATCCTCACGATCTGTTGTTCCGATACAAGTCCACCCGAGTTGACCCAACCGAGCAATCGTGGCTCCAGGTTTCCCACGAATGTCAGTTCTGGAGTAGTGTAAATCCGCGTTATCTGTTCCAATAAGCAAATCCACCATCCCATCTTTGGCCGGCTTTGGAAAATCACATCGTGTTAAATGTTCCCATCTTTCCTTGCTAACACTCCAGTCTTCCACCTTGTAATTTCCCGTAACCTTTTGAGGGCAGGTCTTCACACTAATGTTCTTACAAAACTGTTCGTCGACACTTTCAATAGTAACATTTACTGACATTGACTCAAATGTTTCAATCTCGTCATTCAGGACGTCTACTTTGACTGTCTGCAATGGTTCTTGAATTCCAACACTCCTGCAACCTCAGCATTAAGGAATGTCTCGTTTGATGCATCATCGAATAGCGCATTAACTTTCACCTTTCGATTGTTCGCTTTCGACCATACTGGAATTGTTCGTAGTGAGAGTGCTTCAGTGGCTGGGGTATCATGCATTGTGGTATGTGTGCGGGAATCAGTTTCTCCCTCCCGTGGAACAACCGGATTCTTGTCCTCCGGGCGTTTAACTGGTGGGGCAGAATCATGCAGCAGGGCATGGTGATTCTTTGTACAACCATCAGTCTTACAGGCTTTGGACCCAAGGCATGCCTTTCCCTAGTGGTCACTCCCAAGACAGCGAAAGCACAAGTGCTTAACTTTAGCTATATTCCATCTATCTTGAACCTTCATATCCTGAAACCTCTGGCAAGACCATATACCATGGTTTCCCTCACACAATGCACAAGGTGGCTTCACATCCTTACCACCAACTCCACCACGACCAGCAAATAGTGTACGGGACCGACCTCTATCACCATATCTAAACTTTCCCCCACCAGCTTCATTCCTTTTCAACGACAAATCGATACCTTCAACACCATGAACCATTTCCACAGCTTCCACTCTCACCCTAACCTCTTCCTTCAACCAATCCTTCAAGCTTAACACTGACCTCTCCATTTTATGTTCCCTAAGCCAACGACTATAGCTTCAACCTGTCTTTCTGCAAGCTTTTTGACCAACAAACCATGCAACGTACCTTCCCCCAACTCTCCATCCCGACCCTCTGCCTGCAACTTAACAACGGTTATCCGGACAAGATTTGCGAATCTCTCAAAGCCCTGCACATCACTACCCTTCAGGGAAGGCAATGCCTCTAGCTGATCCATATAAGCCTGCAATTGTCGCCTTCGCCCCCCAAACTTTGTCTTCAGAATTTCCTTAGCCTCCTCGTATTCAGGCGAAGAAACCCCCAACCCTCGAATAGCTTCAAGCGCAGTTCCTTTTAAACTCTGACGCAATCTGGCCATTTTTATATTGGCTGCCTCGTTTCCGCTAACCACTAAACTACTGAATAGTCCCCAGAAGTCCACGAAACGTGTTTTATCACCCTCGAACACAGACAATTTAAGTGGGTCAAGCTTATGTTTTGATACCCAAACGTTATTTCCCGTATTATTTTCTGCTGCTAACAAATTCTGTTGACTTGTTGGTGTGTGTTGAATGTTTACAATACTGACTGGTTCACTTGCTTGTTTTGATTTAACTTGCAAAAATTCGTTAATTGCGCCCTCCGCCCTTTCAATTGCTTGTAATGTTTCAGATTCAAAATTTTCTGCCTCTGTATTCGTTGTTGCATTACTGTCATGCTTACCAATTTGCATGTCAGCATGACTGAGCTCATCCATAACACTCATGCTTTGCTCTAGCAACTCTCATAAACCTTCAATTTGCCCTTCAATTGATTGAATGTCAAGCTCACCTTTTTTTGCACATAATCTTCCCAAACTGTGTCGGACTTTAGTCACTGCTGGGGTTTTTTAAATCTTGTTACGTTTCAGTTCGAGAATTCTTTCATAACTTTCATGCTTATCATCCTTTGCACTGGCTGAACTTCCACTTGTCTCGACCGTCTTTTCCTGTCCTTGAATTTCCTCATTGTCACTCATTTTTCCCGATTTTTACGACGATAAAATAGGCAAAATACAACGTTCGAATTAACTCCAACTAAATTACCAATAATTCCAAACGGAAAACCTGTCAGAGTCCGATACTATAACTGTTAACGATTTAAGATAAGTCCACCAAACCACGCATGACTCAATCACGTTTTTCCTGGCAGGATAGCCATAAATGTAGCCACGATATTGATAGAACTCGTTAAGTTTTCAATAAAATGTATTTAAAATAATGGTTTACAAAATATAGTAAGAAAAATATAATATTAAATGTTCCTCGATAAAACAACAACAGAGTAAATTCCCCAGAATCCGGTCAAACCGGTTTTTCACGGGGACAGTTCCGCGCGTGACGACTGCCACGCGAATCTCTCGCACTATTCTAGCGCCTTCTGAAGAAACTGTTTTGTGATAGATTATCATCCAGCATTGAGGGTTCTTTATAATAGGGAATTGCAAGTAATTGTAAGTTGGTTTGAAAGGTTTTTAAGTATTATGACGGAGCGAACCACCAATGATGTGTTTTCGTCGAGTTCTCGAGTGTATTTCATAATTTCCATACCCAGCGCAAGCAGAAAGATATTGTCTGCCGCGGCTGGGTCTTGAACCTGCGACCTTCGAATTACTAGATCGACGCTCTACCAACTGAGCTACACAGTCAGATGGATTTAAGACTGTAAATTATGAGCTATGTACTGAATGTCATAAACATACTCGTTTATATTAATTCAGCATCGAACCATACTAGTTCTGCAAGTGTTATGTTATGTTGTGTTATTGTTCACTCCGTAATATGATCCCCGAGCCGACGGCTCGAAGCGCCGTGCGAGGGTACTAATTCCGCCAGGCTATTTACACCCAGGGGAAAGGAACGCACTAGCGAAGTCTAAAGTTCATCAAATATCGTGGGCGCATGGCTCACCGTTCATGGGTGGTCATCCTCACTGATCTCCAAATATGTAGTGGACTGTCGTGAATAGTGAACACTCATTGGTCAAATTTGAAATTTGCATTCTAACGACTGCCTTGACGACAGCGAAATAACAAACATTTCTTGCAAGTTGTATTTTTGCAAGATTTTGTAAATTTCAAAACCTTTCTGAGAGCAAAAAAAACGTCTAAAAACGTCTAAAAGAATAGGGCAAAGTCGCCGACGTTAATGAAGGTAAGTTTGTTTTAAATATTGATGTACTGTATTGTTTGTTGTATAATTGATATATTTATAACTGATAGTGGTGAGTGATACTGCGAATATCGAACTGATACTATTATTGCGTATATAAGTGAAAAAAGACAGCATATAATTTCAGTGTAGTTTTATTAATTACCCTCTCTTTTGTATATTAGAATATTTAAATAAAGAGGAAAGCAAAGTTATTTTCATGCGAGAATTTGAAATCAGTTTATTTCAAACTCAATGTTTACCGATAATTCGCTAAAAGGCCCTTGAGATTTAAGAATATTTTAAAGCGTTTTCGGTTTGCGAAGCGTTTGTAGTTGAATTTTACATTAAGGCCTCGATTACACTATACCGGATTGCATCGAAGCGACGCGATTTCTGTACCGGATTGGCCTCTTGTTTACACTACGCCACTATAATCCGGTACGTGCCGCGGCGCGAAAATCACTTCGCTTTGGAGGTGATATGAAAAGTAATCCGGTACGTGCTGTACCGGATAAAACCAAGTGTAATCAGGCAATCCGGTACGCTCCGGTACTATAAATAGGTTTCGGCATGTATTTTTTAACATTGTCGTTTTATTTACTCGCTTTTAAATATTTTATAGCTGTTGTTTCCTTCGCTTTACAATTATTTATTATTTCTACTTATTCTAGCGAAGACAAATAAAGATAGCGGTAATAACATTGACTTCTTGCTTTCGATCAAAAGGGCAAAATTTAATGAAATACTCGTCAATTTTCGATAAGAGCGAGACAAAGCAACGTCGGGTGGTCAAGCTTTGTAAACAAAGTTATAATTCACAAGTACTGTCGAGAAAACGTCCAAAATGGTCAAAACTTATTATTTGTTTCCATGGCAACGATAAAAGATACGAGCTGGCAACAGAGCGAAGCGGCATAGTGTAAACACCCTTGATTTTGGCTTCGGTGTGAAAATTGATACGGTATGAAAATCAATCGTATCCGGTATAGTGTAATCCCAGCCTAAATTGACGATTATATTACGTATAATAATATACCTAGCATATATATGTTTGGAAAGTTGATAATTTTGTTAATAAAAGTGATATTTTGGGGGGATTTTTCAATTTGAAAAGTATTCTTAAAATTATCGTGTTACCATGACAACTACTTTCAATTCTTCATATTCCGAAAACATAATGTTTTCTCAGTAAGGCGAGGGTTTCTGCCTGCATGTATTTTCTAGTAAGTAGAAAATGTTCTCGAGTATGTATTTCATAAGTTCCATACCCAGCGCAAGCAGAACGATATTGTCTGCCGCGGCTGGGTCTTGAACCCGCGACATTCGAATTACTAGATCGACGCTCTACCAACTGAGCTACACGGTCAGACGGATTTAAGCCTGGAAATTATGAA
>CACRXK020014608.1:0-12932 GCA_902702795.2 Paramuricea clavata
CCCGCATCTCAATGAAAAAATAATTCAGTACCCACCTATTTTCTCCTCCATCCCCCCACCCTTGCCATATATAATGACCTGTCCCTAAAGATGCCTAGTGGATTTTGTTGATTGTTGTACCCTAATGTATATATATATATATATATATATATATATATATATATATATATATATATATATATATATATATATATATATATATATATATATATATATATTGCTTAAAGCTTTTTATTAAATTCATACTTGGAGTCGTGGCAGTGCTATAACCTGTTTTTATTATCTATGATTTGTTTGCCGAGCAGAGTGCATGCGTACACTTGTTGCATACATATATATATGAATGTTGTGGTTTCCCACGTTTATGATTCCACTCGTGTAGCGTTATCTAGCGGTTGTTGAGTTGTTTTCAGACGATTGTATACGAAGCCGGGCAAGCAGAAAATTCTACTTGACCGCGGCTGGGATTCGAACCCGCGACCTTCGCATTTCTAGAACGATGCTCCACCTCCTGAGCTACAAGGCCAAGCTGAGAACGACTTGTTAAGTTATGATGTTAGTTGCATTTCGGAGGTTAGTTCTTCAATGCGTAAAGCCAGCTATTGGTCTGGCAATGTTGTATGTGAATGTTGTGGTTTCCCACGTTTATGATTCTACGCCGTGAAACGTTATGTAGCGGTTGTTGAGTTGTTTTCAGACGAGTGTATACCAAGCCGGGCAACCAGAAAATTCTACTTGACCGCGGCTGGGATTCGAACCCGCGACCTTCGCATTTCTAGAACGATGCTCTACCTCCTGAGCTACAAGGCCAAGCTGAGAACGACTTGTTAAGTTATGATGTTAGTTGCATTTCGGAGGTTAGTCCTTGAATGCGTAAAGCCAGCTATTAGTTTGGCAATGTTGTATGTGAATGTTGTGGTTTCCCACGTACCTGCCTTTCCCGTATATATGTATATATATATATATATATATATATATATATATATATATATATATATATATATATATATATATATATATATATATATATATATATATATATATATATATATATATATATAGTCGCCAAGATATGTATTGACTGCTTGAAGTTTAAAATTGGGCAAATTTTGAGAAAAATACCAAGTTGGAAATACATTTATATATATATATATATGAATGTTGTGGTTTCCCACGTTGGCGATTCCACTCGTGTTACCTTATGTAGCGGTTTTTGAGTTGTTTTCAGACGAGTGTATACCAAACCGGGCAAGCAGAAAATTCTACTTGACCGCGGCTGGCATTCGAACCCGCGACCTTCGTATTTCTAGAACGATGCTCTACCGTCTGAGCTACAAGGTCAAGCTAACACGAGTGGAATCGTAAACGTGGGAAACCACAACATTCACATACAACATTGCCAGACTAATAGCTGGCTTTACGCATTGAAGGACTAACCTCCGAAATGCAACTAACATCATAACTTAACAAGTCGTTCTCAGCTTGACCTTGTAGCTCAGACGGTAGAGCATCGTTCTAGAAATACGAAGGTCGCGGGTTCGAATCCCAGCCGCGGTCAAGTAGAATTTTCTGCTTGCCCGGTTTGGTATACACTCGTATGAAAACAACTCAAAAACCACTACATAACGCTACACGAGTGGAATCGTAAACGTGGGAAACCACAACATTCACATACAACATTGCCAGACTAATAGCTGGCTTTACGCATTGAAGGACTAACTTCCGAAATGCAGCTAACATCATAACTTAACAAGTCGTTCTCAGCTTGACCTTGTAGCTCAGACGGTAGAGCATCGTTCTAGAAATACGAAGGTCGCGGGTTCGAATCCCAGCCGCGGTCAAGTAGAATTTTCTGCTTGCCCGGTTTGGTATACACTCGTATGAAAACAACTCAAAAAACCACTACATATATATATATATATATATATATATATATATATATATATATATATATATATATATATATATATATATATATATATATATGTATATATATATATGAATCATCATAACTTAACAAGTCGTTCTCAGCTTGACCTTGTAGCTCAGACGGTAGAGCATCGTTCTAGAAATACGAAGGTCGCGGGTTCGAATCCCAGCCGCGGTCAAGTAGAATTTTCTGCTTGCCCGGTTTGGTATACACTCGTATGAAAACAACTCAAAAACCACTACATAACGCTACACGAGTGGAATCGTAAACGTGGGAAACCACAACATTCATATATATATATCGAACATGTTTCAATGTTTTAACCATGGATAAAACGAAACAGTCCTACAACATTTGACGTCACCATGGGGAGCTTTGACGGTGCGGAAATTTGCGAACTTGTTGGTTTGTATGCATTAAACAAACTAAGCGCGAGATTTGACAGCAATAACATCGGATTGTACAGAGATGACGGATTAGCCTTGATCAAAGGTACCAGTCCACGACTAGCAGATAAAGCAAGAAAAGACCTGTGTTCTGCATTCCAGGAATTGGGACTGAAGATCACTGCCGAGGTAAACTACAAAACTGTTAACTTCCTCGATGTTACGCTTAATCTTACTAATGAGTCATACAAGCCCTACAGAAAACCAAATAACGACCCACTGTACATTCACAAAGAATCCAACCATCCTTCATCAATCACCAAACAACTCCCAGCAGCAATCAACCGCAGAATCGCGTCATTATCATCCGACAAAAAAACCTTTGATTCTGTTGCTTCCACTTACGACTACGACCTGAAGCAGAGTAATTACAACACCAAACTTCAATACTCAGCTGCTGAAACAACGTCTACAACCGAAAGTCGATCGCAAAACGAGAAACATAAACGCACAAGAAGAATTATCTGGTTCAACCCGCCGTATAGTAAAAACGTACGAACCAATGTCGCCCGAGATTTCTTGAATTTAATCGACAAACATTTTCCCAAAACATCACCCCTTCATAAGATCTTCAACCGAAATACGATCAAAGTTAGCTATAGCTGTATGAATAGTGTAAAGAGCGTCATATCGAGACATAACAAACGCGTATTGAGAGAATCTAAATCCGAAGAATCTACCAATGATAACAACATTGAAAAACTTTGTAACTGCAGAAATGTAAACGAATGCCCGCTTAACAACATGTGCTTGACGAAAGATTTAGTTTATCAAGCCGAGGTAAAAACGAAAGACAACAACGATATAAAAACCTACATTGGTATGACAGCGACAACATTTAAGGAGAGATACAGAAATCACAAGAAATCATTCAATGACATTAAATACGAGAATGAAACTGAACTTTCTAAACATGTTTGGAAACTAAAACTAAATAGAAAACAATTTAATATCAAGGGGTCCATCTTATCCCGAGCAAGTTCAATCAAAGCCGGTGGAAATAGTTGCAATTTATGTTTAGAAGAGAAATTGCAAATACTCCGTAGTTATAATTCTAGGTCTAATTTAAATAAACGTAGCGAAATTTTCATGAAATGCGTGCATGCGCGCAGATTCCACGCGGGACGATTCAAACGAACACGCGTCAGCAAACATTGCGAGTAGTAAAACGCAACAACTTAACCGTATTAATATGTTGCCTGATGATTGCTTGTGGCATGAAACTTAAAGTAGCAACTTATTCAATTGAAAAATTGTATTAAAATATTAAATTATTATAATATGCTCTACAATTGTCTTGTATTGAGCACTCTTTATTCTGAAAAACGGGAAATTACTTTATGAAATTATTGAAAAGCACCTGGAGACAGTTGTGCACTCTTCGTAACAAGAATAAATTACGATTCGCAAAATGAATAAGATACGGTTTAACTACTCGCTAAAGAACATTGGATTGCCGACGCAGAATCAGTACCGAAGAAGATTAATACAAAAAGTGGAAAGTATCACGCAAAGAATGAGATGGAAAGCCCATTTTTTCTTAAATGGCGAGACAAGAAGTGAAAAGAACTATTACGGACTACCTTCAAACAATAATGCACCACCACTGAGTGAATTAAAAACCTTTGAAGACGACCTTGTGAAGTTGGTTCAGAACGTAACTTTTCGAAACATCAACGAACCATTCCTCAACAACATAAAAAATGATTTAAAAAATATGAATTCTTCAAAGAACGTGTACGTATTTGCAGACAAAACAAAGAACATCTACGAAGTTCCACCAACCGAATATAACAAAATATTAACTGAGAACATAACGAAATCTTATAAACTAGCACATGACCGGATAACCGACGATATTAACCAGGAACTGTGCGAAATTTCTTCCAACTTGAATATTGGTAACCGAGTCCACGTAATGGCCGAAACTGAAGCTTTCATTACGCTGAAAGACCATAAGGACAACTTCGAATCGAACCCCAAATGCCGATTAATCAACCCAGCCAAAAGCGAACTTGGTAAAGTCAGCAAAGTTATACTGGATTCCATCAATCAAGAAATCAGATCAACCACCAACGCAAACCAATGGAGAAATTCCCAATCTGTAATCAACTGGTTCAAAGACATCGAACACAAATCTCAGTATAACTTTGTTTCTTTTGATATCGTCGACTACTACCCTTCCATCAGTGAAGAACTCCTCGATAAAGCCATCGCTTGGGCCAAAACTATTGTTAATATTACTGACGAACATGTTTCAATCATCAAACACGCCCGCAGATCCGTTTTATTCAATTCCACCAAACCATGGATAAAACGAAACAGTCCTACAACATTTGACGTCACCATGGGCAGCTTTGACGGTGCGGAAATTTGCGAACTTGTTGGTTTGTATGCATTAAACAAACTAAGCGCGAGATTTGACAGCAATAACATCGGATTGTACAGAGATGACGGATTAGCCTTGATCAAAGGTACCAGTCCACGACTAGCAGATAAAGCAAGAAAAGACCTGTGTTCTGCATTCCAGGAATTGGGACTGAAGATCACTGCCGAGGTAAACTACAAAACTGTTAACTTCCTCGATGTTACGCTTAATCTTACTAATGAGTCATACAAGCCCTACAGAAAACCAAATAACGACCCACTATACATTCACAAAGAATCCAACCATCCACCATCAATCACCAAACAACTCCCAGCAGCAATCAACCGCAGAATCGCATCATTATCATCCGACAAAAAAACCTTTGATTCTGTTGCTTCCACTTACGACTACGCCCTGAAGCAGAGTAATTACAACACCAAACTTCAATACTCAGCTGCTGAAACAACGTCTACAACCGAAAGTCGATCGCAAAACGAGAAACATAAACGCACAAGAAGAATTATCTGGTTCAACCCGCCGTATAGTAAAAACGTACGAACCAATGTCGCCCGAGATTTCTTGAAATTAATCGACAAACATTTTCCCAAAACATCACCCCTTCATAAGATCTTCAACTGAAACATGATCAAAGTTAGCTATACCTGCATGAATAATGTAAAGAGCGTCATATCGAGACATAACAAAAGCGTATTGAGAGAATCTAAATCCGAAGAATCTACCAACGATAACAACATTGAAAAACTTTGTAACTGCAGAAATGTAAACGAATGCCCGCTTAACAACATGTGCTTGACGAAAGATTTAGTTTATCAAGCCGAGGTAAAAACAAAAGACAACAACGATATAAAAACCTACATTGGTATGACAGCGACAACATTTAAGGAGAGATACAGAAATCACAAGAAATCATTCAATGATATTAAATACGAGAATGAAACTGAACTTTCTAAACATGTTTGGAAACTAAAACTAAATAGAAAACAATTTAATATCAAGTGGTCCATCTTATCCCGAGCAAGTTCAATCAAAGCCGGTGGAAATAGTTGCAATTTATGTTTAGAAGAGAAATTGCAAATACTCCGTAGTTATAATTCACGGTCTAATTTAAATAAACGTAGCGAAATTTTCATGAAATGCGTGCATGCGCGCAGATTCCACGCGGGACGATTCAAACGAACACGCGTCAGCAAACATTGCGAGTAGTAAAACGCAACAACTTAACCGTATTAATATGTTGCCTGATGATTGCTTGTGGCATGAAACTTAAAGTAGCAACTTATTCAATTGAAAAATTGTATTAAAATATTAAATTATTATATATATATATATATATATATATATATATATATAATATATATATATATATATATATATATATATATATATATATATATATATATATATATATATATATATACACAGATATATATACAGGATGAGCCATGCTGCTTACGCATTGCGCACGCTCACTGCTTGCAGTTTGAGCGCTCTGGCATGGTTTTGATGTCCCACAATCGTGAGGCATCAAAGGTAACTGTAAATAGCAGTTACTTTCATCCTGCTCATCAGCACTACACTGATGAGGCCCATAAGGCCGAAACGGTACCGTCTGTAGTGATTTGAATAGATTAATTAAGAATACAAAAGCAATTTACTTTACAAATACTTTAAATGACTGTGATAACAACCCAAAGAAAATGTGGAAAACAATTAATAAACTTACAAACAAACAGTCAAAAACAACTGTTATATCTGAAATCCAGAACGATAATCAAAATTTGACTAAAAAACATGAAATTGCAGATGCTTTAAATTCACATTTCAACGAAGTTGCATCTCGTTTGGTTAATAACATGCCACAGAGCTCAAGAACATTTGAGTCATACGTGACTAGGTCCGATACACAATTTACGATACAAAATGTTTCATTAACTAAGGTATATAAGTTGCTCTCTACAATTAAAACATCCAAATCAGCAGGGCATGATAGAATACCCGGTAAACTTCTAAGAGACGCTGCTGAAGTAATAGCACCATCCCTGTTAGCAATCTTTAACGCATCTATAAACACTGGTATATTTCCTGAAGACTTCAAGATTGCTATCATTTCTCCAATTCATAAGGCTGGAAGCAAAACTAATTGCGATAATTATAGACCAATCTTGGTTCTATCCTCAGTTGCTAAAATATATGAGAAATTAGTTACAGAGCAACTAGAAATTTAACTTGAAACTAATCACATTCTTGCAGAACAACAAGCAGGATTTAGGAAAAATCACTCTACACAAACTTCTCTACTTAACATCACGAACCAATGGCTAATAAATATGGATAAGGGTTTGTTAAATGGAGTGATTTTTTTGGATCTCAAGAAAGCGTTTGACTGTATTGATCATAATATATTGTTAAAAAAAATGCATTGTTATGGAATAAGAGGTCATACGCTTGCTTGGTTCCAGTCCTATCTTTCTAGCAGGATTCAAATATGTAAGGTAGATCAAACAATGTCCAAGACAAGAACAGTTAAATGTGGAATACCCCAAGGTTCTAATCTTGGGCCATTTCATTTCTTATTATACATAAACGACCTGCCAAACTGCCTGACCTCATCTTCAGCAAGCATGTTTGCCGATGACACAAATGTTTCAACCAATGGCAAAACAAATGACGAACTACAAGAACGCATTAACGTGGACTTAGAAAATATACACCAATGGTTACTTGCAAACAAACTTACACTTAACAAATATAAAACTGAATACATGATTATTGGTTCAAGACAACGAATTTCAAACTTAGTACTGACGGACCCTAAAATTGAGCTTGGTGAATCAGTCATTAAACGGGTTCACAAATCAAAACTTTAGGCGTAATTATTGATGAACATCTTTTATGGAATCATCAAATCCAAAATATTGTCACAAAAGCTTCAAAAGGAATAGGAATGATGCGACGAATAAAACAGTTTGTTCCCAAATCAACCTTAGTAAAAATATATAATGCCATTGTGTTATCACATTTTGATTACTGTAGCTTGGTTTGGGATAACTGTTGTGATTACTTAAAAAACAGACTTCAGAAATTACAAAACAGAGCGGCCCGAATCATCACTGGTAAAACTTATGAAGTTAGTTCTGAGGATGTTTTAAAAGAATTAGACTGGCAACCTTTAAACCAACGCTATAAAACCAATAAATCGATTTTTATGCACAGAATACGAAACGAAAAAATGCCATCATCAATTTGCAACATGTTCAAAATTAAAATAAATGACAGATATGATTTAAGAAGTAACCATAACAACTATGATCTTGGAAAACCTGAAACAAATTTTATGAAAAAGAGCTTCAGTTATTCAGCTGCATCCCTTTGGAATGACTTATCAACTACAGCAAAAGAAAAAGGCATTAGCCTTAACAAATTTAAACGTATTCTTGACGGCACGTGATTCCTTTTGGTAACTTTGTAAATATTTAAATAGGATAGGATATTTTTAGATACAAATGCAGTGCATGCAATTATTAAGTTCGTTATGTTTTCTCTGTTTTTGTGTGTATATTTGTGTTATTATATTTATATAGCTTGTAAATACTGTAATAAACGGCCTCTTGAAAAACAGGTGCCTACGAGCCCTGAAGAGCTACCGTTTTAAAATATTTTTTTAAATAATAATAATAATAATAATAATTCATAAATACGAGCCAGTAAAAATAGGATTCTTTTGTCGTATGTGTGACTCTATCGGGTGGTAATATGTCTCGCACGTGATTGTAAAGTCCTAGTATTCATTATAGGTAGCTTCACATATGAGTAATTTTTCGCGGAAATAGGTGCATGTATAAAAAGCGGGAAGGATGGACAGTAATATATAAGGAAGCGATAAAATTAGCTATTAGATAATAGTTATTATTATTGAATGTTGTGGCTAAATTAGTTTGCGAAAGTTTTTGTTTTATATTATACTGGATTATTCCTTTGATTGTATATGCCTCTTGTTTACTTTAATTTCGAGAATTTGAGCATACTAAATTATGTTTCGCAAATATTGTTTGCTTTATGTTCCGATAAACACAGGAAATGAAATTAGTTCAGCCGTCATAGACCGTAGGCGTACGGGCGGGAAAAATCAGGGAGCCAGAAAGAAATTTACCCGACTTTTACCCACTGAATAAAATTTTCCGTGTAACTAAATTTCAAAAATTGTCGTTGGGGAGTAGACAAAAATATTTTCCTATTTGTCGATTCCTCCTTACTTTTACATATTTCTGGTATTTTCAAATACCATATTGCATGTACTGTCTTCTTTTTAAATTTATTTTCCCCAATTTTTGCCCGAATTTATACGTTTATAATTTGCATGACTTTATTTTGACTGGGGGCGGGACTGCCCCCCCCCCCGCCCGTACGGCTATAATCATCCGTTGTTACGGATCGGTTATATACTGTGTTAAAAATATTTTGACTTTGTTGTTTCTGATGATATTTGCCAACTCTCGACTTTTTACTCTCGATTGACTCTCGACTTTTTACTTTCGACTCTCGACTTTTACTCTTGACTCTCGACTTTTACTCTCGACTCTCGACCTATACTCTCGACCCTCGACTTTTAGATACACTCTCTAAATTTAGTTTGCACGAAAGTTGTAAACAACACCATATAAGGATAGACATTCCATATTTGGGGAAACGAACGTTACGAGGCAGATATTCAAAATTGTATATCATCAGTGCAGGCTCTCATTTCACCTTGAGTGCCTGTTCGCAGGCTACTTTTACTTTGTTCAACTCACAAGTTTGAGATATATTTTTCATTTATTTTGTTGGCTGATGTTACGAGCAAAAAACGACGACAATATATCCGACGAGGAATGCTCATTATGTAATATTACGTGGTGAATCTGTTTGACAGGCTAGCGGTGGAATGCCTTTGTTTCTAGAAAACGAAAATAATAAATAACGGAATTATGGCGGAAGGGACAAAGAAAAGTGGATACCGAGGAAATCATAATTTGAAAAAAATAATATTAAAGTAAAAAATCAAGAATAAATGAGTGACAATTATTCCGTTTCTAATCTTAACCCCATTATATTCAATTCAACGATAACTAATTTTATATAATACCTTATTAAATTCTAATCGTTTAATTGGCTGTTTATGGTCACGTGATATTGAATAGAAAATTCCATTTCCCAAGAGTGCAATGGAACACGTTCCCATTGCACTCTCCGCGAGTGCAATGGAAAAAAACGTATAGTACAATTGCACTCTTTGTGTTTTCGATAAATCGCATCCCTCAAAATTCTTCTCATACGAATCTATTAGTCTATTTTGGTATTATATAAAACAAATAATGAATGTTTCTTCGTGCAATGGTAAGAATATTTTCATTCAGTGAAAGATGGAATATTCCATTCAACTCGGCTGTCGCCTCGTTGAATGGAACATTCCATCTTTCACCTCATGAAAATATTCTTACCATTGCACTCATAAACATTCATTATTTGTTTTACATTGATACTTTTAGACCTTTAGAAATGTATCAGCATGAAACATTTTCGGAATATATTAACAACATTTTCCGACAATCCGTAAATTCTTGTATAGTGTATACAACCATAGTTAATAGAATAGATGGTTTGGAAACTCATTAGAATAACAATATAACTCATTATCTATGTTAGTCAACGCTTTTTCGTAAATATGGTCCTTCCCCGTCACGTGTGTATTGTATTTTTGCCAAGTCCACCAATAGCAATTTGCAATTTCCTGTATTGTTCATTCGAATCACGGATAAGTAATTTTCCTAAAATATTGCTATTGGTTAGTTGGGCAAAAATACATTACACACGTGACGGTGAAGGAGCAGATTTATAAATAAACGTTGACTAACATAGATAATGAGATAGATAGATAGTTTTATTAAATGATAGTTACATTGCAGGTACTACTGAATTGCGTAACTTTACAATTATATAAAAGTCGTTCAATATAGATATAATAATACATAAGAATACTAAAATTTATCTTAATTTACGATTATGTACAGTTAAACTACTAACTTTATACAAGTATTGAAATCACCATTTCACTATATGTCATCATAAAGCTTACTACTATGCATTATGAATGACTGAGCATAGCGTTTGGTCTTTGCAGTTGGAATATTAAAAGTTCTACGTTTCCTAAAATAATATTTGGCATTGTTATTTCTCTGCGGTAGTAGAGCATGCAGTTTGTTTTTAGAGTCACTTACAATTGACTTAAAGAGTGATTTAGATAAAGATTCGTGGTGATCATGTATAGATGCTAGGCCAGCGAGCGATAGGGCATCTTCGTAACGCCTTCCTGGGTAAATGCAGGCTAGTGCTCTTTTCTGGATCCTCTCCAGATCTTCTTGGAGATATTTTGGAAGTGAGTAGTGGAATACAGGGCATGCGTAATCGATTGCAGAACGGATACATGCACAGTAATAGGCGACTATTTCTCTTGCTGGGACTTTCGCTCTCTTAAGCTGCACAAGAAAATACTGCTTGCGAGATGCATTCTTTACTATTTCCTCGATATGATCATTCCACGTAAGGGTGCTGTTAATCGTTACGCCGAGTAGCTTTACCTTGCTCACTGGGATAATGGTGGACCCCTCAACATTGACTGGAGATGGCAAATTCCGAGTCAATGTTGAGGGGTCCACCCCTCGAATGAGTTTCCAAACCATCTATTCTCTGCCTCCTACCCAGGCGTCTCTTTGTAAAAAAGCAGTGATGCGCATATGACGAGCTTATATGAAGTATTGTAGTGGGGAGAGATGGGCGAAGGGGCTGATGGGAAGAGAGCACTTGAACAGCGAGACGCCTGGCAGTTCTTGGTCGATTTCTTGCAAGAAAGTCGATTTCTTGCAAGTTGTGATATTTCGTTGTCGTTTACGATTTTTTGCTACTTGTTTTTGTTGAATTGACTAATGTTAATATTCTTCTGTCATCTGGGCGTGAATTCATGCTGTTATTCTTGATATATATGACATATGCCTTATTTAAAGTCCATGGAAACTCCAATATTAACATGTCAACAATCGAAGCGTTGAAGAACTAGACTTGCAGGAACTAGATTTATAAGCTATAACTATATAAAGGTACAAACTATGAAATTGCACTGTTGTAATAAATATTTCAAACTTTACGGCTGTGAACTTTTATTTACTTGGGATTTTGTTTACAGTATACATTGCCATTGGCATTGTGATCGACTGACCGAGCCTTCAGCTAAAGAAGTTATTAAGAGCCCGTGTCGGGAAAAGCGATAAAATCGCGGCAAAAGTGAAAAATTCGATTTCGCTCAAACTTTGCCTCAACATAGTCTATGATATGATAAAAAGCTGTGAAAAGTTTTTTCGAGAAATATATTTTAGTATTTGAGAAATCGCAATTTTAGGCTAAGCTGCTGAAATCTTCGTTTTACGAAGCGATATCTATACCATATTTGATCGCCTCGTATACAACGAAAATAAGTATAAAAGGCTAAATTGTCCTATCATCTTGTAGTTTGGTGTTTAAACATACGTTTAAGTGATTTTGAGCAAGTTTGTTTTAATTGTAAGATCAGAAAGAATTTTATTCCCAAGGTATAAATTTCAGCTCGCTAAAAGTATGTCGCAAAGAAAATTAATTTTCACCATGTGATAAACCATTAAATTGATTATGCTTTAGCATGTTGAATAAATGATAAACATGCTTTCGATTGATATAAATATTTCTCTGGGCAAACGACTGAATGCTGCACAAGAGCTTTTCAAATTGTGGGTAAAATCGTGTTTACATGACCTTGAGTCGACCTTGGAGGTCAAACTCTCACCTCGCTAAAATTATAAAGAAAATAATTTTTCACCATGTGATAATCCTTTGAATTGATTAAGCTTTAGCATGTTGAATAAATGAATAAAATGACTTCGATTGATTTAAAGAATTGTTTGTGCAAACGACTAAGTGCAGGGCAAGCCAGCAAGAGCCATTTTTTTCGCCAAATTGGAAATTTTCCAGAAAATTTTCATTTTTTCGCCAAATCCGAAATTTTAAAGAAAATTTTCATTTTTTCGCCAAATCCGAAATTTTCAAGAAAATTTTCATTTTTTCGCCAAATCCGAAATTTTCCAGAAAATTTTCATTTTTTCAC
>CACRXK020014609.1:0-12931 GCA_902702795.2 Paramuricea clavata
TTGATAATGCAAAAAGGTGGGAATGCATAAAAGCACATGTTTACCCAAGAGATATGAAAGGCATTTATGGCTTGAGCCTCATGGTCAGGTCTGAATGCAACATAAGGCTTGCATTTACAGGGACCGCGGAGACGGGGGGGCTGGGGGGGCTTTAGCCCCCCCCACTTTTTTTGACAGCCAAAATTATTAAAATAGAAATCTAAATGAAACTTTCTAAATTAATTAATTGGGGGTTTTATTGATGATTTAGCCCCCCCACTCTCTAATATATACGCTCCGCGGGCCCTGATTTATAGTTTAGCCTTGAAGCAAACAGATCAATACTGGGTGTCACATCCAGTACTTGGATTGCTTGATCATACACTGTTTGGTCTAAGGCCCACTCAGTATCATTGGTACCCCTCCTCGATTTAAAATCTGCAATGACATTATGTTTTCCTGGGATATGTGCTACAGTAATCCAAATGTTATTCTTAATGAAAAATCCCATATCTCCGTAACTAAGAGATTTATCTCCTTGGAGTGACTAGTTCCCATATGATTTATACAGTAGACTGCTGTTGTGTTGTCGGATAGGATTTTTATATGCTTCTGACAAATATGATCTACGAATTATTTTAGACTGAGTAATATGGCTTTAACTTCCAGCCAGTTAATGTGTTTCTCAGATCCCCCAGGGTCCCATGAGCCACCTGTAGGTGTGCCAGCTAGGGAGCAACCCGCCCAACCCGTTTTTGAGGCATCTGTGGTCATGGTTGTGTCAGCTTGTCCGTGACTAACCACATTGTATGCACTTTCGATTGAGCTTACCCACCAGCTCAGCTCGTGCTTAGCCTCATCTGAAAGAGTCATGGTCTTATTATAATTGCCCTTTCTTAGTTTCAGGGCCACAGTTTTATCCATATCTAGGTGTCTATAATGTAATGGCCCAAACATTACTCCTGGGAAGCTAGCTGTTAACATCCCAATGACTCTAGCCACTTGCGGTATTGTAGGTTGGGGAGATTGTCGAAGTTTTTGACAAGCTGGTAATCATTTTTATGGAGTCTAACAGAAACCCTAGGAATACAAGTTTCTGAGTAGGGTATAGGACTGACTTCTCAGGGTGTATAAAAGACCCACTTGGTCAAGTAATGTAATAGTATCTTTCACATTTTTAACACACAGGTTAAAGTCAGCACCTTGTAAATAAGAATCATCTATGAATATTACAGATAGATGACCTATGCTTCTCAAGTTTGAGAAAACAGGTTTAAGGAGCTTTGTAAACTTCCTAGGGAAAATTGCCAATCCATTTGGGAAACATGTATACTGATATAGCTTCCCTCGCCATTGAAATTTCAGGTATTTTTGATGGTCTTTATGAATCGGGACAGAGCAGTATGCATCCTTAAGATCAATGGATGACATAAAGCATCCCGGACGCATCATACGTATAGCAGTCCAGATTGTGTCCATTTTAAAATGTTGGTACGTAACAGATTGGTTTAAACATTTTAGTTTTAAAATCGTGCGATGTGATCCATCCTTCTTAGGTCGAAGGAATATGGGTGAAATGTATTCATTAGGCTCATGCGTAGATTCTACAATGACACCTTTTTTCAACAAGTTTGGATTTCAGAATCAATAAACTGTCCTTGTTGACATGAGTAATTTGGCTGTACAGGTAAATTCAATTGTACTTGGTTCTGGTTAAACTCTATACGTTGACCAGACACTGTCTCCAGAATTTCTGGATCAGATGTCAATTCTTTCCAAGCAAGATAGGAAGTACTAAGTTGGCCCGCCTTAAAAGTGGCAACCTTGTGTTCAAAGTATTTAATAAGCGATGGCACGAGAGACTCGTATTTGCTTACCTGTATTTGTGAAAGTTTGTGAATAGATTCTGAGTCTATTTCTTTATTGACCCGAAACGAACTCGGTTCTGACCACGGTTCTGACCCCGCCTGTTGTTGTTCTCCAGTCGTCTGTACGACTGGGCTCCTCGCCATAAAAAAGGAGGCTGTTTGTTACCATAATTGCTCGTATTTGGCTTGTAAATCCGGCGTTGACTTGGCGCGTGCATATGGATTTGTTGTATTTCCAATTTTGTTTGTACATGTTGCCCGAATGCGGGTCAATTCTATTTGGAGGTCGTCTCCAAACAGTAGGCTTGTCACAGGAACTTCTTGTGAGCATAGCTCAATACAATCCCTGTGAAGGTGAGGTTTGATGATTTCGCGCCTTCTTTGAGCTAGCTCGTGGCTAGCATGACTGACCAGAGCAACAGCATCTGTGTTCATTCGCACTAGGTCATCAATTTGTAGACTTTTTGGGTCAGATTTTGCTTTCAACAGCATATCTGTAGCTTGCACTACAAGGTTAGTGACTGTGCTAAGCTGGGTTTGTACACGAAAGAGCTTGTGATCCTCGCCACGAACAGCCTTTGGCAATTTAGCCCATATTTCAGGGTTTACACGTGGGCTTACAACTTTGTCGCAATTCGCTGGTCGCGGGTATTTTTCGGCCTTTTCTTTTAGCTGGTCGTCACTTAATTTATGATTCCAGCGTTTGTTTGCAATCAATGCTAGTTTATCCGAAACGGGGTCGCCCGTTCACTCAGTTTCGTCAAGTGACTGCGCGATTTCGTCAAGCAAGGGATCATCTACGTCCGCCATATTGGCGGGTTGTTGTTCGTCCTCGTTCGAGGTGTTCTCATTGCCATTGTGATGTCCCTGCTCCGCGTCTCCCAGCACGCTTCACTGTCAGATTCGTTGTCTGATACAGACTCAGACAGTGAGCTAGTTTTAGCTTTTTTGGCAGATACTGCCGTGTTTGTGCTTGGTTGATCAGAAACAATGCTCTCATGTTTTCGTTTGTTTAGCGATACGCCTAGTGCAGAAATATTATCATTCATTTTGGATAACGACTCCATATATCGTTCGTTCGTAGACAGGTCTTCGTCAGTCTGATCTTGTTCTTCTTCATTAAGTAGTTCTTTCTCCATATCCGAAGTGTCTTCTGCCATTTTTATTCAATTTTTAAGCGGAAAATTTTTGTTCTTGACGTTCGCTCGAAGAATCCTTTGCAACTGCCGCTCGATCCTTCCCGCGCTATCTCACACGTGACTCCTTAGCGAACTAACCAATGACGAAGTAGAATTCCAAGATAACTTTCTTGTCACAGTAATTCCAGGATCGACCTCACTATCCACACGCACCAGTTCAGTTGAACCAAGGTGGTACCGTTGTTTCAATCGGGCTTTTTCGGCGGGATATTGTTAGAACTTTACACTTAGATGCCTTTAGTCAAGGACCTGTATATGAGTTTGTATGCATTTCATTAGGACAGATAATCTCAACTGTTTTAGGGCAAGTTGACCATGACGGTCGACATGGTAACGCTGCCCGAACCCCAATCCGGGACGAAACGTCCAAAACTGACCACACCCAAAAATGACGCTTTCGCCATAGTGCTATCTATCAAACCATAAAAGCTTTGGCTATTCTGAGGTGCTTATATGGTTCAGAGATGGTGCTTTTAGGAGTGGTCATTGGTAAGTGTGAAATAACTAGCACTGATATTTCCCAAGAAAATGACCATGCAATACTCATAGTCATGCAAACGTCAATTTGTGACTTACAAATTCAGATAAACAGCAGTGGACCTACATTACCTTTTTTCCTAAATCTTTTTTATAGAAACATAATTGGTACTTATTTATGTATATTATCACTGCTTTGGTGTAAAATAGTCAATACTTTGTGATCGAAATAATAATTTGAAATGTACCTGCCTCCTGAAAATGGACGTATTTAGCCAAATTCTCCACTTTACTCCGCTGTTTATCGCCGATATCCTTGAATCGGGTTAAATTTGCCGATCGGGTTAAATTTGTTATTAGTGCAATCGAAATGGCTTGGATGGAAGAATAACAAGGCCAAATTGTTGACAACCGACATAGGATGACAAAATTGCGCCGAATTTGGACAAAGTTGAGGTACTTGATTCCAAGTTAAAACTTATTTAAAATGTGCTTGATACCATTATGTCTGAGCTGACGTACATATTTGGAAGGATTTCAACGAGATCAGCGATAAACAGCGGAGTAAAGTGGAGAATTTTGGCCAAATACGTCCATTTCCAGTAGGCAGGTACATTTCAAATTATTATTTCGGTCACAAAGTATTAACTGTTTTACACCAAAGCAGTGATAATATACATAAATAAGTACCAATTATGTTTCTATAAAAAAGATTTAGGAAAAAAGGTAACGTAGGTCCACTGCTGTTTATCTGAATTTGTATGTCACAATTGACGTTTGACTATATGAGTATTGCATGGTCATTTTCTTGTGAAATATCAGTGCTAGGCATTTCACACTTACCAATGACCACCCCTAAAAGCATCATCTCTGAACCATATAAGCACCTCAGAATAGCCAAAGCTTTTATGGTTTGGTAGATAGCACTATGGCGAAAGTGTCGTTTTTGGGTGTGGTCAGTTTTGGACGTTTCGCCCCGGATTGGGGTTCGGGCAGCGTTACCATGTCGACCGTCATAGTCAACTTGCCCTAAAATAGTTGAGATTATCTGTCCTAAATGAAATGCATACAAACTCATATACAGATCCTAGACTAGTTGAAGTCAATTTGGATTGCTTGCTCCAATCGTTAACGTGCGACAATGATTCCTGTAGAAGGTCACAATCCTGGCGTGATCTTATTGCTTGATACACAGAGAGCCCAAGAATTGAATTGTAACACTACATTACACTAATATGTCATATAATAATAATACTCCTATAGTCGAATATATAATAACAACATATAACTATATAAGTTGATTTGTATTTGTATGTTTTTCAGTTTATTTAAGATCTATTAATATTAGCTTATATAAAAGCACCGCCTTTCGAACCTGACAGCCCGTTCACAGGATACACGCGTTATTTCGCACTGAAATAACTAACGAGACAAGGGATGAAATTACAACACGGCGATGTTTTATGTTGAAGCCGTATGTGCTTGTTAAAACGAATTTTAGCTTGAAATTCGGCTACATGATATGTCTAAGGCTAAAGTACATAGCCATTGAAAAATTTTGTGAAATAAAAGCCCTAGAGTCTTATAAATTGCTATAGTTTTTAATAGCGACGTTTCGTACTTTGGCTAATGTAGTTCATTTTAAATTTTAAACATTGAAATCGTTGGCTTCTTACCTCGAGTTGTAGTCTAGAGTAGAGTTTGCTTTCTTGTTTATATCAAGTCGGGGCGTTCATAATACGATAAACTTTAAGAGTTTCATCCCTTGTCACGTATTTATATGTTGCCGCCTACTATTTCAAGTCCCGCGCGTCTCCCACGCGCGTATCCTGCGAACGGGCTGTCAGGTTTGAAAGGCGGTGCTTTTATATAAGCTAATAATAGATCTTAAATAAATAAAAAAACATACAAATACAAATCAACTTATATGTTGTTATTATATGTTCAACTATAGGAGTATTATTATTATTATTATATGACATATTAGTGTAATGTAGTGAAATAATTCAATTAAAACAGAGATCAACGCTTGGGCGTGATACAGCTTTGTATACAGCTTGATACTGCTTTGTATCGTCAGCGTACAGACCGGTTAATGTTGATGGAGGAATGATGTCAGGGAGGTCATTGATAAAAAGAAGGAACATCATAGGACCTAAGATACTACCTGAGGGACACCGGAGGTAACTTGAGACCATTCAGAAGTTGCACCATCGACGACGACACGCTGAGTACGACCACGCAAATAATCAGTAAACCAATTGTACATGTTGCCTGAAATACCGTAAGATTTGGGTTTCTTCAATAAAATAGTATGATCAACGCAATAACGGCTTTAGCAAAGTCAAGAAAAAGAACGTCTGTCTGAACGTTACTGTCAAGCAATTGTCCAATATGATGTAAGGTGGCTACAAGTTATGTGACACATGAGCGACCATGAAGGAATCCGTGTTGCGATTTATTAATCATATCCTGAACATGTTCAAAGAAATGATCGATGACAAACGCATCGCTCCAAGACTTTGCTGATGATGGAAAGCAGGGATATAGGTCGGTAGTTGGTAGCAGGTTCCTTCTTATTTTCTTATGAACAGATGCAACATTGGCAGATTTCCATTCAGAAGGTAGAATTCCAGATTGCAGAGAGTGACTAAACAGTGAACAAAGGCTCGGACCCATGACAGAACTACATTGCTTTAAGAACTGGCCAGGAATCTTGTCGGGACCAGGAGCTTTAGATGGATCCAAGTTCGAGAGATAATCTGCAACTTCTCCTTCTGAGAGGGAAATATCGGACAACAAGGCAGAGGTTGGCAAAGAGATCTCAGTAGATTTGGCAGGTCGAAAGACAGAACAGAAATATGTGTTAGGGACTGGCCATGAAAGTAACTTCTAGGGTGGGCTGGAGGTAAATCACAAATTTTGCCAATAAGTTTGGTGACCCATCTTAGGATGTAGATAAGAATTTCAAAGCCCATCCAAATTTATTTCATGACCCACCCACCCAATCTAAATTGGGAAAATACATTTTTATAATGAAAAAAACTTGCAGGTATGAACATATATCAATACAGTGCCGGCGTATATCTTTATTTTTGTATCTGCGAAGCAGATTAGTATTAACGTTACCCATAGCCATTCAGCGACGAGCTTATATAATTAAGCCAATCAGCGGTTAGCTTACATCAATTGTTTACATCGTGCTCGCACCTAACCTGCGAACGGGCGTAGTTTTGCCTCGTGCCTGCGGAGGAGTCTATGTTTAATATTCTTTGCCATATTTTGGCTTCAAAAATATCTTGATTTTATCTTGAATTGGCTGTCTTGTTTTCAACATTCTACTTGTGATATTATTCCAAAGTTATCTATGGCAATATGGAAACTTATCCGCATCTGGTAAGTAGCCAAATACCACATATTTTATTATACAAAGTGGCTATTCGTACTGGAATATGGCACCCGATTCTTACATTACGTAAAGTAGCAATATAAAATAGTTTTTTGCAACAGCTTTTAGCGAGCTTGCCGTTAGCGTATTCGGCAAACTGCCTCGTACCCAGGCGTCTCTTTGTAAAAAAACAGTGATGCGCATATGACGAGTTTACATGAAGTATTGTAGTGGGGAGAGATGGGCGAAGGAGCTGATGGGAAGCACTAGTGCACTGGAAATGAGAGACGCCTGGCAGTTCTTGGTCGATTTCTTGCAACAAAGTACGATTTCTTGCAAGTTGTGATATTTCGTTCATTTCGTTGTCGTTTACGATTTTTTGCTACTTGTTTTTGTTGTATTGACCAATGTTAATATTCTTCTGTCATCTGGGCGTGAATTCATGCTGTTATTCTTGGTATATATGACATATGCCTTATTTAAAGTCCTGGAATATTTATAACATGTCAACAACCGAAGCGTTGAAGAACTAGACTTGCGCAGAAGAACTAGATTTGTAAGCTATAACTATATAAAGGTATACAGCTATTGCAATTAAGGTTGTCCCCAAGCAAAGCTCCTAAAATTTTCTGATATTGTCTTACTTAATACAACATTATTTATGCATAAATTTAACAACAACAAACTTCCATATGAGTTCATGAACTCTTTTTCACCAGTTAGTTCCAAGCATCATTATAATACAAGGCTTTCTGCGAAATCATCCTTATCCCTTTCTCAACCTCGCACTAACTATGGAAAGTTCAATATACGATTTATTGGCCTTAAGGGACCGGTCATTATTTATGGGGGGGGGGGGGTGGCACCGAAGAGAAATGTTTTTCGCGGCAAAAATTTTGCTGACCCAACCATTAAAAAGACAAAAAATTGATTACCCAACCTCGAATATAAATTGAAAAATAATTACCCACCCCTGGCCAAAAACTACAAAAGGATACCATTCAGTTGTCACACATGTCTTTTACCACTTCTATGACATGAGTTTGATAACGGCTTGTGAAATTTTTTGCAGTCTAAAGTTTCATGTTGTCTGCACAAGCACTTTCTTTGGAAACACCATTTGTTTTGTCAAAATGATCAAGATAGTGACTCTGATTGATTCACGTATTGTATTGACAAATGACTGTTGACATTGCTTTTCAGTCTCCAATATTTCAGTGAGTCATGCTTTGGAAATGACAATAAATTTTATTACCCAACCCTTGAGTTGTTTTGTTTTTCATTTACCCAACCTTTTACTTACTCAAAATTTTGATTACCCAGCCTTTTTCTCTTCGGTGCCACCCCCCGCCATAAATAATGACCGGTCCCTAAGACCTGGAATGATATTGATGAGTCTATTAAATCTCTGAGCGAATCTTCTTTTAAACAAAAATTAAAACAACAGTTAATTGATTACTACTAGCTATCCGTGTAATTACTATATGTGTATGAGTCAATCATATTTTTTTTCTTTCCTTTTTTTTTGTCTTGTGTTGATTTTTGTTTTGTTTTGTTCCTGTTGTTCTGTTGGGTTTTTTTTTTACTTTGTGTGTTTTGTGCACTTTGCTCTCTAATCTTTTTAACTTTGATTGCACCTTCTTGTGACACTCTTTAAATAATACTATTGTAATATATTAATGACCACCGGTCTTGATTAGCCTTCATGGTCAATAACAGGAGGCCAGCACTTATTTTTTTTGGTAAATATACTATACAAATAATAATCATTCCATGTAATACAGAAGTGCAAAATAAATTATCTAATTATCTAAAGCGGAAAAGTCGCGATTCCCCGACATGAGCTCCACCTATGAATTTGCTATATGAGTAAATTCTTAAACACGTCCGAATTTATCATTATGATAAAGTTTTTCAAATTTTTTAAAAAAATAGTTTTTAAAAAAGTTTTAAAAAGTTTTAAAAGAGTTTTGAAAAACAAGAAAAGTTTAAAAAGTTAGATTTTTTAAAAATTTTAAAAAATTTAAAAAGTTAAAAAAATTAGGGTTAGGGGTTAGTGGTTAGGGGTTAGTGGTTAGGGTAGGGGTTGGGGTTAGGGTTAGTGTTAGGTGCCGCGAATTTATTATTATGATAAATTCAATTGAGCACTCTGGCCCCATTACGCTGTGCGCATGTCTGGATGCGTTGATATCATCGTGTTGTCCCATATAAATAAGAATGTCTCACGTATCTAGACGTGTACCAAGCTGCACTGATGAGGCGTAGAACGCCGAATATATATATATATATATATATATATATATATATATATATATATATATATATATATATATATATATATATATATATATATATATATATATACATATATATATATATATATATGTACAGCTAATTCAAAAAAGGATGTCCTTTGCAAACCTCAAACTCTAAACCTTAAACCTTAAACTCTAAGCGCGCAAAGCATAATGGGAGTACTAATATCAAGCATAGTAGTTGAATATTGCAGTTGTTTGTGAGTGAAATGTTTTCGCAGGCATATGTTTACCATATGTCTCTAAGAAATGGGCTCCATATATGCTTTCTAAACTGCTTAAATAGTGCTCCCATTATGCTTTGCGCGCTTAGAGTTTAAGGTTTAAGGTTTTAGAGTTTAAGGTTTGCAAAGGACAACCTTTATTGAATTAGCTGTATATATATATATATATATATATATATATATATATATATATGTATATATATATATATATATATATATATATATATATATATATATATATATATATATATATATATATATATATATATATATATATATATATATATATATATATATATATATATATATATATATATATATATATATATATATATATCTTAATCTGCATATATCTTAAATTATTCAAGGTGTTTATTACTTCTAAATGACAACGTACTCCAATCGATTATTTGATTAGGCATATTTTTGTCCCTCTATAGACTATAAGCTCGCGATTTTTCCGCATAAACCCTACTATACATGTCGTATGATTGATTGACACGAACCCTGTTTATAAACACCGCTACAGTGAATTCCATCAGATATCTATTCATTATATGTACCAATAATTCGCTAATTTTTGAGAATTATTACACTTAACTTACTGCGAAGAGTTGCCCAAAGCGACAAACCACTTGCATAATGATTAACGACGCGCCTTCCAGCTCTGCAATTATCATATCGGCTTCGATTCGCGTGATTGAGATATAAAATTGAGAAAGTCAGTGTTTCGGTTGTTTAACTGTTAACCGGGATCTTGCTAATGCTAGCTTGTTTAATTAAACTAAATACGTAAACATGGTAGCAGTTTTAATTAAACGTGTTCCGTTCCGTTTGTCTCATATCAGCGATATGCCGGTTGACCGATTTATATGCACATCAATTTTTAACGCAATGCCAATGTCATGGTTATGATGGGAAATTTCACTATACCGAACAACATGCAATATGAGGAGTAACAAATTGTATCTCTGGCACGATACACTTACTCTCCTATTCAACGTAAGTTATATGAAGAAAAATGAATAACAAGGCACTCTATATACGTTATTGTGAATAGTTAATTCACCAACCTTGCAGGCAAACATTATAATATAGGCGCTGAATTGATGCCGTGAAAAAATAAGAAATTTCCCACTGTTTTATTTTCAGCGTGGACTAGTACGTCGGTACATTGCATTTGCAGTGTACGTCATTTCAATTACATAACTGCACTGGATGCATCAGTGCATGCTGTTTCCAATACAAAGTTTATATTTAGCATTGATATCAAATATTCAAAACAGTGTCATTGAGTTTCAAATGTCGATCAGCTGGTGAGCATGAAAATAAATCATATTGCATAATTTTGTGAAAACGTTTTTGAGGAAAACATTATTGCGAATAAATTTGCAATGCATGTAATAGTTATCGTTTTAATAAATTACAATACACGTTGTCAGCATAATTGTGAACAATTTTAGAATACTTATATATTTTATTAAACTTTTTCCAAGCGACAAGAAACATAAATATTATATGTATTTTCATAACTTTGGCATCGATATGGTTGACCGCCAACGCCTGTATCTTGGAGGAAACTCCCATGCATTATTATTCGTGAGGTTGAGCGGTGAAGACACTCACAGTCAAGACGTGATTACAATCATCACATCACGCATCATGGAGAGTTCAGATATTTTCTGAATACAAAGCTTGAGGAACGTCTTTACTTTACACCAAGCTTGCAACATGCATATATATTATATCACACAGACTTAGTGTATGAACACACAAACACAAACACAAACACAAACAATATCGCCGCATTACAAAATAGTATATGATGGGCCTTTAAGTACAAAGGATGATGGGTATTGCAAGGTATGATGGGTATTGCTTAGTCGGAGCTGTACGTTTCGTACAGTTTTGTGTTTTGGTTTACAAAATACTAATAAAAGAGTTATCGATATCATATAGATAGAGCAGATATGCAATTTTTTACCTGAAGAGGTTGCTACAACAGCTTGTTTCATCCATGAGGAATCATCAGGTGGTGTCTATCTACATGCATTGCATTCAATATTGTCTAACTTAAATTTTGATATACGCCCTGTGCATTTTCGTGCAATATTGACCGAGAGAGCTGCGTTTACACTTGAGTAACCATTTTTGAAAGTGTCGAGAATTAGCCAAAAACAGCCTATCAAATATTAATATAGCAATAACCTGTGTTTAGACACACTATAGTCAGAAAGTACACGTTCGTTTTCAGAGACCTGACCAACGCCGCCGGTATAACCTCACGAGCATTATTTACCCTTGCATTATTCTAAACATATCGAAACTCCTTGGTCCTTCGTTAAACGAGGCGTATTTATTAAAAATCATGCGAAGTTTCTTTCAGTTGGAACATTAGAATTTGATTCCCATTTTAATCAAAATCGCTTCATAAGTTAATTTTCATGCATTCCCAAAGACCTTAAAACAAAAATAAAAGAGCACATCCGTCCAATAGACATTTTTAATTTAAACTTCACTTCGTTCATTGAAACGAATATATATACTTATACGATAAAACGGTAACGGTTATCAAATTAGTTTAACAGGCCGTTTTTAGCTAATTCTTGACACTTCCCAAAAGTTTTAACGCAGCTATCTCGGTCAATATTGCACGAAAATGCACCGGGCGTATATCAAAATTTAAGTTAGGCATTACCGGCTAAATGCATGCGCAATGCACATGCATGGTTTAGGTGTAATAGCTTTTATAGTTTTTAAGTTAAAATAAATCAAACAGGGTAACTTTTTTTTAACTTTAATTTAAATCAGCGCAAAGGCCTATAGGCATGCAATTGTGTCCCAAGCTCACTACCAGCAACTGCGAACAGCTGTTTCGCCCTTTTGGGGTTCGTCAGCGCAGTGTAGCTGATAATGAGCTTTTCACGACATGTGACATGCAGAGATCATGCGTATTAGGTTGAATGGCGTTCTTGTCGCACATATAATTTATGTGTCCCACATCCATCATCTCATTGTTGGTTATATATATATATATATATATATATATATATATATATATATATATATATATATATATATATATATATATATATATATATATATATATATATATATATATATATATATATATGTATATATATATATATACGAAGTGAAAGAAATGGTTTTAGAAACGGTATATCTCACAGAAAAGCTCAGATATATTATACAGATGTTTGGTAGTATAGTAAGTGCTTGTTGACTGCAAATTCATTTGTCTTTCGTTGCAAATTTTTCTGATTAACAATTTATATTCTCAATGAACATGTTTTTTTCGCTGTCGTTTCGGTACTAATTCTTTAAAAAAACTTGTTTATAAACCAATTTCTATGTAATAAATGTAGTTTGCTAACCTGTCAAATTTTTTTGAGAGTTTTTCCTTGTACTATTATCTTTCACAAAGCGAATATTTTCCTTTTTTCTGCTTCGCAAAACTCAT
>CACRXK020014610.1:0-5000 GCA_902702795.2 Paramuricea clavata
AACGCTAACTTTTTTAACCGTTTTAAATCTTTTAAACTTTTTTAAAAATCTAACTTTTTAAACTTTGTTGCTTTTTAAAACTCTTTTAAAACTTTTTAAAAACTATTTTTTTTGAAAATCTCTGTCTCTTACTGCAGTATTTCTGTTATTGTAGCGGTTAACAAATTATAGGGATATACGACGACATAAGTTAAATTTCAAAACTTTTATGTGTTCATATGCAGTGAATCAAAGGAAAAATGCATCCTTTGTTACAATTATTTAAAATATTACAAAAATAAAAAAACAACTAAATTTTATCGCAATATTTCTCCATAATTCGGCAACGGCTACAATAATGCAAAAGTCAAAACAAAATAGTAAATGACAACAGACTACAAAAGCGGAAGTGGGAAGGTTGTAGTATTTTGACTGCAATTATGTACAAATTTACAAAAATATGTTGCATCCATTCTGCAAGAATTAATGTCCGACCTTTCCGGCAAAATTTCCATTTACAGGGACAGAAAAAGATTACGAGACGAGTTGAATAAAAAAGTTAAAGCACCGAACACTTTTTATATACAGCCAGAGATACTGACAGCTTTGAAATTTGCTACAACCACAGAAAGTACTGCCCGATTATACCTTAAAAAGATATTTAACAGTTGTGAAATTATTCATGCGAATAAGCCAAGAATGGTTAAGGTTGTATTTTTAATGTTTCTATGTTGTGAATTAGAACCTGGATAATAAACCAGCTTATTTAACTTTTTAATTATTACTAGTGTCGCTGATCAGCGAACACGCGAATGTAAACAAACAGCTAAAAATAGACCCAATTTGGAGATTTATAACTTTTCAGAAAATTGCTTGCAGACGAGTTTTATTCCTGATTACTTAACTTTAGTAGGTATACTTTCAAATTACATGCCTTTTGAACTTCAGATAGGTGCCACTTTTGAGCTATTTTAAGTAAAATATGAGCAATTTTCAGCCTCTCGTCGCCATCTTGAAAACATAGTTTCGTAAAACTATAAAAAAATCGTATTAAGCAAATAAAGTTGTTCAATCTCCATGTAAACGAGAGTATTAGTGTTAATCTTGCATGTGAACAGTAACTGGAGGGGATAAACGCATCACAACGTTTTTAAAAAATCAGATGAATTCTTGTAAAATTCCCCTTCATTTCCGGTCTGAAAATATTCTCGCAAGGTCAAATTTCAACATGGCTATAACTCCTATAAAACAGAAAGTTGAAACGTTCTGAAAGAAGCTCGATTAATATTGACCAAAGTCTAGTTCATATGCAAAATATAAGCTAAATCTATTTTCCCTTCCCCAAACCAGTGAGTGGTTTTACTGAGAGGCCCTCTTAATTGCCATGTGATAATGAAACAATTTCAACATGGGTTAACATGTACAAGGTTAAAATTCAGCCGGGATATAAACTCTCAATGTAATTAGTCCCTCAAAAACTAATTTATCTTTTTGGCACACGGGTGAATTGTGTTTCGAGAAAAAATATTTCGAATTGAAACTCAAAATTAAAAAATGTATACAACCAATTCGGCTTGGACCATTGGAAAAATTTGTCTACCTATGGGCTACCCTGAAGATTCTGGAAATATAGAATCAACTGCCCAAAAAGAAAGAAATGTGAGGCGATGAGAGTTAGCAGTCGCGCATTTGTATATAGGGGAGAGATTTCAAGCTGTAAAATACAGTTGAAAATAAAGGCTTGATAATAGGCCTCATTTCCGAAAACACTGTCTTGTAATTGTAAACCTTGTTTAATGGATTTATTTGGCAGCTGATCACAACATTTTGAGATGTATAGAGCTCTTTTTTTAGATGTTATAAAGGACATATCTGCCGCGAATTTATCATAATGATAATTTCGGACGTGTTTAAGAATTTACTCATATAGTAAATTCAAAGGTGGAGCTTATGTTGTGCATTATACGTGTCGCATTAATTAAGTAAATTTACTTATTGCCTTTGGGATGATTTTGAATTGTATTCTACATAAAAAAATTATAAACAATACTCAATAGTGTAGCCGCGTAGGTAGTTATAGAATATAAAACGAGTACTGGACTGTCATGCCTGCATGCTTTGAATCAAACATCACTCGCAATTAATGTTAACTATAAGAAAGCCAAATATAAGAACCTAATTAAAGAACTGGATCAAAACTTTACATCTCATTTATAACAGAAAAACGGCATGGACGACATGGTGGAAAAGACGGAGTGCGGAGTACGGAGTCTGTCAAAAAATTGTGTATTTTGCCTAAAGATTCGATTTTATTTTAAATGACATTTTGTACCAAACGAAAACACATGTGATGTGACTCGACGTATCAAGCCCAAGAATTCCTTAGATTAATATCGGTAAAAAAATCCGGAAGGTCCGGCAAGACTTTTTGCAATCTAGTGCATTGTAAACACCCCGCGATTGTGACAGTGAACTTTGGTGCAATTTCATGCCTTGAAAACAAGAGAGTTAAATTTTTAATACTCCTCTAATAAATACAAATATTTTGTTCTAATTAGGTTGTTGATGGCTGTTTTCTTTTGTGATTTGGCCGTAGTGCTGATCTATTATACAGGGTGTCTAAGAAAACGCTATGGAAATTCACGGCAACAGGCTGTTGTGCATCACAAACTTAACTAAACAGTTCAATTTTTACATAGGACGAAAGAGCTGTTATTTAGCTATTCTATGATACCATTCTTAAACCGTAACGATGAGAAATGGCCGCACAAATAAAAATTGTCGGTCGAAATCACATTCTTCCACCGTTAGTTAATCAATCCAAAGTTAATCAATCCAAAGTTAATCAATCCAAAAGCAACACGAGCCTTCTGCAAGGTATACTTGTTTCGTAAAACGTTTTGACATAAGGTTTTGATTACGAATATTCTCTGTATCAATGAAAATGTTTATAAATCGGATAAAGATTTGTTCTGATTACATAAACTTCAGCTTTGATTTTCTCGGCTTAGCCAATGTTTATTTTTAAAATTACTTCGCCAATGAACTCATAAGATGGGTCGTTTTTTAAGGACTAGATAAAACATGAGCAGCCGATCTGTATCTGATATACAAACTCCGGCTCGAGTTTGTATATCAGATACAGATCGGCTGCTCATGTTTTATTTAGTACTTGTCTATTTTTTGACAGACTCCGCGTTTTCCACTTTATGCCTATATAAAGTGGAAAACGCGGAGTATCGTTAAAATTTAATCTTTAAGCGAAATAAACAATATTTTGACTCTCAGTACTCCGCCTTTCCCGCCATGCCCTCTAAACACGCGTGCAATATGCCACCTTTTACCGCACACGGCGGAAACATGACCCTTTTACCAGTTACAGTAACAATTGAAATTGCATGCGCGCAACCGTTATGGTTTTTTTTTGTAAGGGTCATAGTACTAAAAATGTCTAACTAGTGATTATATACAGGAAAACATGAAATTTTAGCGAATCCAAAACCATTGACGTCCATGCATTGTTTGTGCACATTTTCAAAAGTTGAGTGACAAGTCCGCCATAAAACTGTGAAGAATGACTTAATGCGTTGATGTTCAAATTAGAGCACTTAAAAACGACTAATTGCGGCTTTTAACCAAATTTCCGTTTCATAAACTGGGCGGAAAAAGCTGTCTGCAACGGTAACATTACGATAAAGTGGGGTGGGCCATTTTATCAAACAAAAATTTGATATTCTCGCATTCCGCTTAAACATACACGTGATTAACTGATTCAGCTGATCATATAAAAACATGCCACATAGTGAGATCAAGCATACAAAACTACTCTCCTAGTGTGTGCGGAATAATTATACCAGTTGCAAATTTTTAAAAAAGTTGTCATGTCATTCAACGAAAAGGAGGTTGGAGAGATTGCTGATATAATTAGCGATCTCAGTAGTTCTTCTCAGCCAAACATTAGTGAAAGCAGTAGTCAAGAAACTAAAGCTGCAGGGAAGAAATTATTAGAGCTGGATGGAGAGATCGGTGTCTTAAAAAGTCAATTGTTTGTCCCCGTGACAAACTTTGCTGTGAGATGTACAGGTTACGTGGTCGATGATTCCTCGTCGACAGTCGCTCGTGGATTTTTGTTCAGGGTAATCCCAAAAGATCGAGTACATTGGCATTGCGAAGACATCGAAGTGCGAGAGTCCGACGATAATCAGACTAGGTAATGAACTTCTATTTTAATTTATCGCATGTGATTGAGTTTGTTTGCTGCTTTAGAGGGTCCACTGACAATAACTTATGTCTTACTCCGTATCCCGTTTCTCATTTTCGACCCATCCCACACTCCCGATGGGTATTTCTAACTGGCATCGTTCCCGACAAAATGTTTGCCAAAAATTGTTAAGAAAACGTTTACCAAACTGGATTATTGGGTTACTGTAAAGAAAAACGGAATCCCACTCACTAACCTCTTCATTTTCCCCTTCATATATATATATATATATATATATATATATATATATATATATATATATATATATATATATATATATATATATATATATATATATATATATATATATATATATTGAATTACTTCATATGAACTTTATTTCACATGAACTTTATTTCATTTTATATGAAGTAATTCAAGTTTGTCTTCTAATCTTTTCAGCTCTTCTACGGTATTGAGCACTCTACTCATATATGATAGGGGTGGGCGATACCGGTGCTAAAGTATCGATACTTTCGATATTTACAATTCAAAAGACAGTATCGATACTTTTTAAAAATATCGATGTTATCGATACTCGTCACGTGACGTAGAAATTTGATAAACAATGTTACACGAAGTTCTTCTTTGCAGAGTGAGACATACAGTACACAGAGGGTATAGTGTTAGGACGCATGAGGACAATAGGGAATGTTGGTTGTTGTTTGATTGTTTCCCGCCATATTTCTGGCGCTTTTTGTCTGCAAAATGCAAATGGCGTCGACATCTGATCACTCTGATGTTGGCGTCAGTGTCGGAA
>CACRXK020014610.1:10000-12931 GCA_902702795.2 Paramuricea clavata
GCGTGTCCAAGACAGGATCTTTTATTTCTCTATAAATTTTAGTGTCATCGGCATACAGTTTGGCTTTAGATAAAATACAGTCCGTTATATCATTAATGTATATTAAAAACAAAATTGGTCCAAGTATTGTACCTTGAGGAGTGCCTGAAGACACTGGTGACCATTCCGAAAAGGTCCCTCTAATTACAACACGTTGCTTCCTGCCTGTAATGAAATGCCTAAACCATGTCAATAAACTCCCTTCGATACCATAACTTCTTAACTTCAAAATCAATCTTTCGTGCGGCACACTATCGAACGCCTTTGCGAGGTCAAGAAATATAACATCAGTGGGCACGCCGGAGTTCCTAGATCTCACCCAATCATCAACAGTTGATAGTAGTTGTGTTACTGTTGACTTGCCTTTCAAATAGGCAAACTGATTCTCACTCAAAATATTCATTCTATACCAGAAATCGAGAACTCTACTTCGAACAACTTTCTCACCTATTTTGCATATAATCCCTGTAAGAGATATCTGACGATAGTTTTCTCTACTATTCTTCGAACCTTTTTTAAAAATCGGTGTAATGTTGGCAGTTTTCCACTCTATAGGTAGCATGCCCATCGAGAATGACTTATTTAGCAAAAGTGAGATTGAAGGTGCCAGCTCTGTTGCACATACCTTTAGAATACGTGCAGGGATATTGTCAGGTCCCGGGGACTTCTCTACCTTAAGATTTAGAAGAAGCTTTCCTACTTCGTCAACAGAACAACGGATGTTCTCTAATCTCTCGTCCACAATATAGTCAAGCACTGGGATATTATCATAATTTTCAACTGTAAAAACAAGAAAAATACGAGTTCATGCTATCTGCAATACCTTGGTCGTCAGTGAAAACAGATTCTCCAACTTTCAGGGATATCAATTTATTTGTTCCTTTACACTTGGATTTCACAAAGTTCCAAAATGGTTTGGGATTGTCGTTATCTGTCAAATCTTGAGCTAAATCGGTTATATACCTCCACCGAGCTTCATTGCACTTCCTTTTCAAATTGTTATTCATTTGACGATAACGAATCCAGGTACTTTCATTTTGGCTCCGTTTTGCTTTTTTATAAAGTAGCTTCTTCTTCCTACATAGAGATATTAGCTCTTTATTAATCCACGGCGCGTTTTGTCTTTTTTTCCCTTTTGTTTTCGGGATGCATTCATCTACTGCTGCAAAAAACAGATCTTTCCATGAATTCCAATTCTCAACAATACTCTCTTCAAGAAATGCTAAGTTCCATGGAATTTGAGACAACGTTAATTTCAGTTGTAACCAATCAGCTTTTTTGTAACAATAAACATATTTTTTGGATTTAAGCTGGACATATGGTTGCCCAGTTAATAGAAACGTAATCATATTATGGTCTGAAAACTTTTCACCGACTGATAGGCTTTTTATGCTATCAGATGAAGTTGCTAGAACAAGATCAAGTACATTATGTTCCCTCGTGGGTTCAATAACCAACTGAGTTAGAAAATTGTCCTGAATGATATCCATTAATATTGAATAATTTTCAGAGTTACTTAAAGCAGTATTGTTCGACCAAGAGAAGTCAGGCAGGTTAAAATCCCCTAAAAGCACAAGGTCAGACGTAGACAGTTTGTCCAGATTAGTTCTAAGATCAATTAGTGGTTCGGTGTTTGAATCCGGTGGCCTATAGAAAACTCCTAACGTAGTTCTCCGATTATTCGAAAATACAATCTCAACAAACATCAGCTCTGAGCTACAGTAAAGATCATCTCTGGGATAAACATTGATCGAGTTTAATACCGCAATTTGGACCCCACCACCATGACGTCCATTTATATTTCTGTCACGCCTAAACACCGTATAATTATAGGAAATATCTCTGCATCACCGATGCTACTGTCCAGGTGCGTCTCGGTTAAAACAATAATATCGTAAGAACCATTAGCTATTTCCAAGTCCAGCTTGTTTACTTTGTTAACTATACTTCTAGCATTTGTATAGAAAACAGCAAGGAGTCTATGCCCTTCCGGATTTTTTCATTCATAACGTAGTGTGATTGAAGCTCTTGATAAAACTGTCTGAAATCCTAAGTTTCCTTATTTTTGTCCTGCCGTTTGGCCTGTGATACCCATGGTCGTGCGTACACATTCTCCGGCCAAAAATCATTTTGCAAAACCCGTTCGTAATCCCTACTATTAACATTAATGCGAATGGCCACAGTACCTTTTCTTTTACTTTTGAAAATCCTTATACTGTAACAGTTGGAGAAATACCTTTACGCTCCATATATTCAGTAACTAACTCCGATGTCGCGCCCTCCCGAGCTCCACCGAGATACAATCTGTTTACCACTCTTCTTGCTACACCAACAAATTCAGAGTTGGTATTATCCTCGAGGACGATCTGTTGATTGTTATTCACTTCCGATTGATTTTGGTTAGTCAATCCATGTTCTAGTGATTAGTGAATTTCCATTATTTTCTGAACCTGATCTTTTTGTGTTTGACTCTAGGGAATGATTAGCTTTTTGTTTTAACACCGCAGCAAATGTTATTTCGGACCTCTATTATCATTACTATTGTCGTTTGGATCCTCTGACTCGATGTTAATCGCCATAGGCCTATCATTGTCTAAATTTTGATTAGTAGCATTCGATTGATTTTGAATGTTTTTAAATGAACGTTCCGCATCATTAATGTTAGAATTTGCATATTTTCTCAAATTGTCAATTTTTTTGCATTTTTTCTGGGTTGATTGTTTGAGCTCTATTATACTTTCGCCTTGTCCTGTCAGCTTAATATCTATACTTTCTGGTTTATTTCTCGTACTTTCAGAATCAGTTTTGTAATTCCCTTTAAGTGTAGCTAATTCTGACTCTAGCGATTCAATTTTAGCTTGTTTTTCACATAAATTATGTTTCAAATCCGAC
>CACRXK020014611.1:0-12930 GCA_902702795.2 Paramuricea clavata
TAACTGTATGTTAATTAATGTAACAAATGTTGCCTGGCAAATGCATTTTTAGCCAGTCTGGGGCACTTGGTTTTCAAAATATTTTGGGGAGCATTGTCTCCTTTACAGCTGCTCTTTGTGTCGAGGATCCTTCCCATGAAGAGCTGCTCATTTGTGCACAACATTCCATTCCTTTTGTCTCATGTATCAATATCACAAAAGTTCTCTGCTTTCCATATTTTCACATTGGCATAATTCGGTGCATTGTAAATCCGTTTTCCATAGCCGGATTTTGAGGTGGGCACCTCCCCTGAAATAGTTTTGCACCTCCCCTGAGAATTTTTGCACCTCTCCTAAAACGTCATATGCACCTCCCCATGAAGTTTCAATAGATCAAACTAAAAATTTGACATTTTTTGGCTGTTCAGGGTCTACACTTGGTAAGAAAGTTTTCCTGTAAAATTTAAACAGTGATAACCATTCATCTCTATCAAGTACCCTTTTAATGAAATATTATGAAAAAATCAAGTGCCCCAGATTGGCTAAAAATGAATATCCCATGCAACATTTGTTATGTCACCCTATAATCTATACACTATGAATGAAGATGGATGCACTTATGCATGAGTCGATTCCAGGAGTAACCATCCCCCCCCCAATAGTGTAAATGCCCAGGTGCCGGGACACAACTGGAAGACTAATGCACGGCCCCTGGGCAAGCTGAGAGTGGAAAATGCCCCACCCCGGGGACAATTTTACAGTTGATTTCACGAAACTTTGACCACAAATGTTCCGAACTTCGTTGCGAAGTTCGCAAGTTTGTTGCAAAGTTCAGAAGCTCATACTGGAATTCACAAGCCAATTTGAAAACAAAGTCCCTGATTGGTCCGTGAAGTAAAAGAAGCCAATCAAATGCGTACTGTAGTTTACGAACTGGTTTGTGAATCTCATTATGAACTTTTGAACTTCACAACAATCTTGTGAACTTCGCAACGAAGTTCGGAAAATTTGTGGTCAAAGTTTCGTGAAATCGACTGTAAACGTTAATTAAACTTTTAATGGCATATAATCATAGTCATTTAATAACATTATAGTATTAAACTGCTATGGAATATTATAAAACATAAACCTTTAATAGTTGTATTTAAATTTGCACAGGGTATAATAATTTTCGCTTATTCTTACAATAGATTTCATGCCACCTTGACCACGAGGGCGCAAAATATGTATCAGCGCACCCACATGCTTGCCTGAAACTATGTTTTGCTGCCTTAAAATTTGTGGGTGGGATTCTGGGCAACCATTTGTCAAACCCCCGGGGTCCTCCAATACCCGGCCCCTGTGCACATATATGAAAGGCAAATTCCCAACCCCCGTGAACTGTCTATCGGGAAAATTCCCGGGGGTGTCCTGGGGGGGGGGGAATTGACTCAGGGAATTACTCCAGGAATTGACTCATGCATTATAGTCGCATTTTTGAGCTTATTGCTACAGAACAGGCAACATTTTTTCTATTGGTTACAATTTCCCCTCTGAAATTCTCCTATTTTGTCTAAATTTTTGGTCCTGAGGTCTGATACTTTTTCCAACGCCTGTACATGGCCCACATGGGGGACTCAGGGGCCTGCTCCAGAGCACACAGCATCTTTATAAAATTTGTTGAGTTGTGGAATTGTGAATGCAAAAAGGCTTGCCAAACAAAAACATGCTCATGTTTTAAAGCAAATCTGAAATACACTGAACCAATGCAGTAATTCTGAGAACAATGAGACATGGATGAAGATAAATTGACAATGTCAATGACTTTGATGAGGAGGCAGTGGATTGTGGTGATTGTGTAGTTTTACACGAAAAGAAAACTAATGTGCTATTAATTACTCTATAGTATATGGTATTAATTATATTGTTCAAATATATATTTTATACTCACTATTAAGTGTTTGATAGTTTTTGGTTTACCATCCAAATATCTTTGAAATACCATTACATCCAAATATCTTTCACTACAGTATGTCCATTGTTCTGTCTTGAAAATTGAAGTTTGTTTCGTCCGTTATTACACGCCATAAAGATGAAATATTGTATACATAAGTTCATAATCTTGAAAGAGTGCCTGGAATTGCTAAATATCTTTGTACAAAGCCAGAAAGAAAATATGCTTTAGCCCAATAATATATAAAACTTAAAAATCGTGTTGCTCATTGTTTACATCAAATCTGAATTCACATATCTGAAGAGGAGGCGGAAGTGACCTATCCTGTATAATTTTCACTATGGCGAGCGAATGGTTCCGAGAGTATGCATATTGAGATATGGCATTTTGTAAAAATGCTATTGACGAATGACGAACAACAGCCATGCTGTCGACCGGCCGAGCACAAATAAAATAAATTTTAAAACAATCTATTTTTCTGGATTTCTGGTGTGCGTATCCCTCTTAATTCATTGCGAATGGGAAGTCTATAACTGTAACGCCATGCCACTATATTTCATTCTACAAAATTGTAATGTAAATCAGTAAATGTCGCAAAACGAAGACTCAAAATAGTATGACAGAACTACAAACTGTGTGAGTGTCCGTATGCATATACATATATTAAAAGCTTTAAACATTATCTCATGATATATATATATATTATATAAATTTTAATATTATTAGTTGATCGCTTTATGCACCTATCAATGTTATGCCCCCAGGGGGGGAGGCCGGGCGTACCCTCGGGATTTGCACGAAATTTCTTGCCCCAAGTGGGGATATTTACCATTCTTCAGAGCCCGAGGGTTGGCAACCTCGTACCCAGGCTCTTTCCTCTACGCTTCTAGCTGGAGAAAATACCACTGAGCTGTATAATAACTGGAGGACCTGCTCCTATACTTCGTTCAGTCAACGAAGTCACAGAATAGGAAGTTATACCAGAAGCGTAACTCGAGCAAGTATTTGTCCGCGTTTTTACAAGCGATTCGTCATCAATCACGCCATCCTGGCTAGTACAACGCCGATGTACTTTGTACCTATCAAATCCTGATAAAAACTTCCGGCTGTACTAGCCAGGATGGCGTGGCCTGACGTGAGCGAGTTAAAATTTTCGTGGATAAGGGAAACGACTAGAGTTACGCTTCTGGTATAACTTCCTATTCTGTGACGAAGTGAAGCCAAAAACATGGCGGATTTCGAGTGAAAATGACGCCATTTCCATGACAACACTTACTTTATTTTCATGGTAGGTACCACTAACCAGGCTCAATTCTGAGCCCACGGCCGTTTTCACACCCCCCTGGTTTTTGCAAAAAAGTTTTGCAGATATTATAGTTCTCGTGGTTTTGAATCGCTTTTTAAAATTTTTTTGATATAAATTTTCTACCTTTGACCATTTGGACAAAGATATGCAAGTCGTACGTGTTATTCTCGCCCGTGAAAGACGACAAGTAAATTTTAAAACCTCAAGAAATGTGGGAAAAGACGAGACTTGAATAATATGGATTTTAATATTTTATACAAAGGGTAAGAGACAAATTTTCATAGTTTCAATTTTTTAATATTTAGTCTTTACCTTATTTGACATGAAATTGATAAGCATAACGATGAAACTGACACTCTATTTGTTAATAAAATAACTTCCTATGCAATACACATGGTAAAGTGTAAAATTTCTCACTATTTTAGCAAGCTGTGATTCACAATCGCAAAATATTTGGTTACAAACTACGAATTCTTTGATCGATATTCAGTCACATATACGAACGACGGTCTTTAAAGTGCGAACTGGAACTGTCTAGTGTAATAATGTTTAAAAGGTTGACTCCTGAGGTCTCGTTTTTTAAACAGACACAAACTATGATCATGTGCCAGTCAGACTATCTTTCATACTGAAAGAGGGAATTAGCTTATTGTTTTGTAATATGTACCACTTAGCTGAGGGTGCTGGAAACTGATCTGGGAAGGTAGTTTCTACCTAGCTTTCTGCATGGTTGGGGCCGATACTTCTTGATTTTTGTGTCAATAGTAGTAATACAGAGGCTTGAGATAAATCACACTTTTCCCTAAGCTGAGATAACAAGGTTTAGCTGAGGTGTGTGCCAAGGCATACATGTGTGATCACACCTCATTTCCAGGATGGCCTGTTTTCTTACAAGTTTTCTCAGTAAATATCACTCTGAATGAGCAATGTACCTTTATAAGTGCACTCATAGTTCTGATACCCCTGGTTTAAGCTGAGGAGTTAGGTCATCCACATTCTTTTGTTTACCTTGATCATATGCTAATTATGTTACTGGTGGATTTTTGTACAACCACAGTTAATACAACCTACATAGTTAATCTACTCTTGTTTATTGCAGATTTATTCCACAATGACACACTCCTTTCTGGGTGGCAAGTTACAGTACCAAGCCACACATATCTTTGGAAACTGAACATACTGTATTTTAATACATGCTTCCAGAAATTATGTCACCTTGGCTATAGAGATTCATTTTCATTTTTCACGATTGAGACATTGGACTAACTCATGCCACATACATGAAAATGAGGCTCCATAGCCAAGGTGAAATACATTCCGGAAGGGTGTATTTGACTTTTTTGTAAAATTATTAGCAGTAAACAATTTAAAAAACAAAAATGTATAATTTTAATTGCTATAAAACTTATTTACACTTCAATAAAGTTATCATAATCATATACGGTAATTATTTATATTGTTATGCATGGTATTATAATTAACTAATTCATTTTGTTGTTCTGCATGTTTTTCTGCATGTTGATGCCTCAGTGCCATCTCTTGTGTATATTAAACATATAATTTCTGCAAAATAAAAGATGACATTATTATCATGATACATTATACATCTTTACATCACAAAAATATCATATACACATATGTTAACCCTTCACAAGTGGCAATGTGTCTTGATATGCCTTACTGTATTATTTTAATCTACCTAACGCCAGACAATTTTACTAGTCAAGGGGAGAGTGCAATTACATGATCTGTTTTTACCAAGACCATTGATCTGAGCTTCAAAATTAAGTGTCATGTTTCAATATTCAGCAATGCAATTACATTCCTAACTGCTAAAATATGTCAAACTTAACTATTATGAGCAAATTTCATCATAATTTCTCACAGGCCGTGTCATGGCCAATCGGACATCACTACTCCCAATTATGTTAGAAATCATGGGTGGATTTACTTGGGGGGGGGGGGTTAAACCCCTCTAATAAAGTGTTCAACTCCACCAAAAATTCTGCTTCAACCCTCCTATTTTGTGCGAAAGGCTTTAACCCAAACGCCTAACGCCTGCCAAAGCTCACTGAGTGGTGCTGCTCGCACCCCACCAGAAATTTTTCTACCCCTCCTTTTAAATAAATAAAAATCCGCCCTAATTGTTAGAAATGTTGTAGCATTCCGAATTTACCTCATGATTAGTGTATCAGTGACTCACTTAAATCCCGGCAGCTTGTGGGCAACATTGTTGTTCTTGCCATGTAACTATGACATCATACTGTGTAAAACTATATAGTTTTATATAGTTCTGAACAGACAATGGCAAAATGATATCTATTTTTAGTAAAATTATGAGTAAAACATCTGGATTTAATCTCACAGATTCAGTAAAATAAGAAAGTAGCCAGGGTTCATTGCAGCTTAATGGGCTGACTATATATCTCAGGCTGCTCATTTGCAGATAGTGTAATTAACCCACTGCGTGGCAGCAGGGAGCAGTCTCAATCCCCTTAAAATCGTCTGCAGACAGACAGAGTAAAATAATGACAGTCTTTAGGGCTCATCAGGACACTAGGGCACATGCATTGTCACATGTAGGTGGGCCTCCTCCACGGCTCAACTCTCTCTCTGGTCTTGTGCTTATCTATATATACTAATTCTGCACTGTGATGGGCAAGTATATAAATTTCACACCATATTTAATAAACGTTTTAAAATATACGAACATGTAAACAACCACAATTTTTAGTATAAATTAAAAACTGGCAGTCTGGCAATAAAACCACAAAGGCCATTGCTGAGACAAAACAACAATTTCATGTACACAATGTTTAATCATTAACAATACTTTTATGTCCCCTATTGAAATATTCGCTGTATATATTAGGATGATGAGTTTTTGACATAATATGAAGGGTCTAGTGACTCTAGCCGTCTAGAAAGTTATAAAAAAGTTTCGTGAATCTTACCTGAAAGAATTAGTCTTTCTTTGTAGTCTTTGTGGTGAAATGCTGCATCCACAAGCGAAGCAAACCCGCACCCTTACTCCGCGTTGTAAAACAAGTAATGTTCGAGGGAAATATTAAGATTTTTTAGCTCTCCAAAAACAACAGAAAACTCGAGAGAAAACTTTATATCTAATAATATCGTAAATATTTGCCCAAAAACCAGGGGGGTTAAGGACATCGTCGGAAGCTTAGGATCGCGGTTGGTCAGTGGCAGTTACCATGAAAATAAAGTAAGTGTTGTCATGGAAATGGCGTAATAGCCGCCATGTTTTCGGCTTCACTTGATGATCCCGAGCAGGTCCTCCAGTAATATAGTATAGCTCAGTGGAAAATACCCTGGCTGGGGCATATAGTCTAGGACCTGTATATGAGTTTGTATGCATTTCATTTAGGACAGATAATCTCAACTGTTTTAGGGTAAGTTGACCATGACGGTCAACATGGTAACGCTGCCCGAAACCCAATCCGGGGCGAAACGTCCGAAACCGACCACACCCAAAAACGACGCTTTCGCCATACTGCTATCTACCAAACCATAAAAGCTTTGGCTATTCTGAGGTGCTTATATGGTTCAGAGATGGTACTTTTGGGGGTGGTCATTGGTAAGTGTGAAATGCCTAGCACTAATATTTCACAAGAAAATGGCCGTGCAATAATCATAGTTAAACGTCAATTTGTGTCTTGCAAATTCAGATAAACAGCAGTGGACTTACATTACCTTTTTCCCTAAATCTTTTTGATAGAAACATAAATGGTACTTATTTAAATATATTATCACTGGTTTGGTGGAAAATAGTTAATATTTTCTGACCGAAATAATAATTCGAAATGTGCCTACCTCCTGCAAATGGACGTATTTGGCCAAGTTCTCCACTTTACTCCGCTGTTTATCGGCGATCTCGTCGACATCCTACAAAAAATGTAAATCATCTCAGACATAATGGTATCAAGAACATTTTAAACAAGTTTCAACTTGGTTTCAAGTAGATCATACCTGTTTAACCATCGACAAGGTAAATCCACAACTTTGTCCAAATTCGGCGCCATTTTGTCATCCCATGTCGCTTGTTAACAATTCAGCCTTGTTACTCTTCCATCCAAGCCATTTCCATTCCACTAATAATAAATTTAACCCTTTATAACAGGAGGAAACTAAAAAATCTAAACAAAATACAAGAAATACGCCATTTTATCACCCTGTAAAATGTTGTTTACGAGTCCTTCAAAACATTCCGTACAAATCTCGCGTGGTTTAGCAACAGGGACGTGACAGGGGGGGTAGAGACTTGAAAAATGAAAGGAAAGCCCACACAGTATGGTAAAACCAACAATTAACATTTAATTTGTATGACTTTTTCATATTAATAAATAATAATATGTATATATTTGTCGCTACAAGAAATAAAACAAACATTTGTATGATTGTATTTAGCTTTTAGTCTATTTCACGCAGCCTTCTTCTATCTTCGTGAAATAATTCACCCCCTCCTGTCACGTCCCTGTTACTTTGTCACGCGATATTTGTACGGAATGTTTTGAAAGACTCGTGAGCAAAATTTTACATGGTGATAAAATGGCGTATTTCTTATATTTTGTTTAGATTTTTAGTTTCCTCCTGTTATAAAGGGTTAAATTTATTATTAGTGGAATGGAAATGGCTTGGATGGAAGAGTAACAAGGCTGAATTGTTAACAAGCGACATGGGATGACAAAATGGCGCCGAATTTGGACAAAGTTGTGAATTTACCTTGTCGATGGTTAAACAGGTATGATCTACTTGAAACCAAGTTGAAACTTATTTAAAATGTTCTTGATACCATTATGTCTGGGATGATTTACATTTTTTGTAGGATGTTGACGAGATCGCCGATAAACAGCGGAGTAAAGTGGAGAACTTGGCCAAATACGTCCATTTGCAGGAGGTTGGCACATTTCAAATTATTATTTCGGTCAGAAAATATTAACTATTTTACCCCAAACCAGTGATAATATATTTAAATAAGTACCATTTATGTTTCTATCAAAAAGATTTAGGGAAAAAGGTAATGTAAGTCCACTGCTGTTTATCTGAATTTGCAAGCCACAAATTGACGTTTAACTATGATTATTGCATGGCCATTTTCTTGTGAAATATTAGTGCTTGACATTTCACACTTACCAATGACCACCCCCAAAAGTACCATCTCTGAACCATATAAGCACCTCAGAATAACCAAAGCTTTTATGGTTTGGTAGATAGCAGTATGGCGAAAGCGTCGTTTTTGGGTGTGGTCAGTTTCGGACGTTTCGCCCCGGATTGGGGTTCGGGCAGCGTTACCATGTTGACCGTCATGGTCAACTTACCCTAAAACAGTTGAGATTATCTGTCCTAAATGAAATGCATACAAACTCATATACAGGTCCTAGACTAATAGAGATTATAAATAACACTGTGTTATTTATAATCTCTATGGGCTGGGGCCACTGAGCTATACTATATTACTGGAGGACCTGCTCGGGATCAAAAAGTGTCGCCAAAAACATGGCGGATCTTACGCCATTTCCATGACAACACTTACTTTATTTTCATGGTAATCGCCACTGACCAACCGCGATCCTAAGCTTCCGACAATGTCCTTAACCCCCCTGGTTTTTGGGCAAATATTTAATACGATATAGATATTTAAAAGTGTTCTGTTGTTTTTGAGCTAAAAAATCTTAATATTTCCCTCGAATATTACTTGGTTTACAACGCGGAGCGAGGGTGCGGGTTTGCTTCGCTTGTGGATGCAGCATTTCACTACAAAGACTACAAAGAAAGACTAATTCTTTCAGGTAAGATTCACGAAACTTTTTTATAACTTTCTAGACGACTAGACTGCTAGACTGCTAGATATGAAGGGTCATATTATATCGAAAACTCATCATCCTAATATGTACAGCAAATATTTCAATAGGGGACATAAAAGTATTGTTAACGATTAAACATTGTGTACATGAAATTATGTTGTTTTGTGTCAGCACTGGTCTTTGTGGTTTTATTGCCAGTTTTTATTTAATATACTAAAAATTGTGTTTGTTTACATGTTCATATATTTTAAAACGTTTATTAAATATGGTGTGAAATTTACATACTTGCCCATCACAGTGCAGAATTAGTATATACAGATAAGCACAAGACTAGAGAGAGTTGAGCCGTAGAGGAGGCCCACCTACATGTGACAATGCATGTGCCCTGTCCTGATGAGCCCTAAAGACTGTCTTTATTATTTTACTCTGTCTGTCTAATGCCAGACGATTTTAAGGGGATTGAGACTGCTCCCTGCTGCCACACAGTGGGTTAATTACACTATCTGCAAATGAGCAGCCCCTGAGATATATAATCAGCCAATTAAGCTGCAATGAACCCTGGCTACTTTCTTATTTTACTCAATCTGTGAGATTAAATCCAGATGTTTTACTCATCAAGGGAAGAGTCTTAAAAATAGATATCATTTTGTCATTGTCTGTTCAGAACTATATAAAATTATATAGTTTTACACAGTATGATGTCATAGTTATTGGCAAGAACAAAAATGTTTCCCACAAGCTGCCGGAAATTAAGTGAGTCACTGATACACTAATCATGAGGTAAATTCGTAATGCTACAACATTTCTAACAAGGGCGGATTTTCATTTATTTAAAAGGAGGGGTAGAAAAATTTCTGGTGGGGTGCAAGCGGCACCACTCAGTGAGCTTTGGTAGGGGTTAGGCATTTGGGAATAAAGCCTTTCACACAAAATGGGAGGGTTGAAACAGAATTTTGGTGGGGTTGGACACTTTATTAGACGGGTTTAAACTCCCCGCCCCCCTCAACTGTCAAGTAAATCCACCCATGACTTCTAACATTGGGAGTATATAGTGATGTCCGATTGGCCATGACACAGCCTGTGAGAAATTATGATGAAAATTTGATCATAATAGTTAAGTTGACATATTTTAGCAGTTAGTTAGGAATGTAATAATTGCATTGCTGAATATTGAAACATAAGATTTAATTTTGAAGCTCAAATCAATTACTGGTCTTGGTAAAAACAGATCATGTAATTGCACTCTCCCCTTGACTAGTAAAATTGTCTGGCATTAGGTAGATTAAAATAATACAGTAAGGCATATCAAGACACATTGCCACTTGTGAAGGATTAACATATGTGTATATGATATTATTGTGATGTAAAGATGTACATGTATAATGTATCATGATAATAATGTCATCTTTTATTTTGCAGAAATTATATGTTTAATATACACAAGAGATGGCACAGGAGAGGCATCAACATGCAGAAAAACAACAAAATGAATTAGTTCATTATAATACCATGCATAACAACATAAATAATTATATGATTATGATAACTTTATTGAAGTGTAAATAAAGTTTTATAGCAATTAAAATTATACATTTTTGTTTTTTAAATTGTTTACTGCTAATAATTTTTCAAAAAAGTCAAATACACCCTTCCGGAATGTATTTCACCTTGGCTATGGAGCCTCATTTTCATGTATGTGGCATGAGTTAATATCTCAATTGTGAAAATGAGACCCTATATATAGCCAAGGTGACATTATTTCTGGAAGCATGTATTAAAATACAGTATGTTCAGTTTCCAAAGATATGTGTGGCTTGGTACTGTAACTTGCCACCCAGAAAGGAGTGTGTCATTGTGGAATAAATCTGCAATATAAAACAAGAGTAGATTAATTATGTAAGTTGTACAAAAATCCACCAGTAACATAATTAGCATATGATCAAGGTAAACAAAAGAATGTGACCTATAAACTCCTCAGCTTAAACCAGGGGTATCAGAACTATGAGTGCACTTATAAAGGTATATTGCTCATTCAGAGTGATATTTTAATACTGAGAAAACTTGCAAGAAAACAGGCCATCCTGGAAATGACAGTTTATGTCTGTTTATAAAACGAGACCTCAGGAATCAACCTTTTAAACATTATTACACAGACAGTTTGCACTTTAAAGACCGTCGTAATCCTCGTATATGTGACTGAATCTCGATCAAAGCTTCGTAGTTTGTAACCAAATATTTTGCGATTATTGTTGCTTGTTAAAATTAGTAAACTAGTGGGAAATATTACACTTTGCCATGTGTATTACATAGGAAGTTGTTTTATTAACAAATAGAGTGTCAGTTTCATCGTTATACTTATCATTTTCATGTCAAATAAGGTAAAGTCTAAATATTAAAAAATTGAAATATGAAAATTTGTCTCTTACCCTTTGAACTGATCCATATTCAAGTCTTTTCCCACATTTCTTGAGGTTTTAAATTGTTTGTCGTCTTTCACGGGCGAGAATAACACGTACGACTTGCATATTTTTGTCCAAATCGTCAAAGGTAGAAAATTTATATCGAAAAAATTTTAAAAACCGATTCAAAACCACGAGAACTATAATATCTGCAAAACTTTTTTGCAAAAACCAGGGGGAAGTGAAAACGGCCGTGGGCTCAGAAATGAGCCTGGTCAGTGGTACCTACCATGAAAATAAAGTAAGTGTTGTCATGGAAATGGCGTCATTTTCACTCAAAATCCGCCATGTTTTTGGCGACACTTCGTTGACTATGGCGTTCCGTTCCGGTCAAAATTATTTCAAGTCAACAAGTAATAGTCAAACATTATATCAACATGTTATAACTCTCAATATAATGTTGAAAATATCAAGATGAAGTTCAAACTCAAAAAAATAAAACGAAAGTTTAAAGCATATACTTCAAAACTGCAAAATACATTTCAAACCTCTAAGGATATACATGAAAATTAAACGCAAGTCGAAACTTTTATTTATAATACGAAACTCCCAAATGATAAGTACGGTGGCCCATACGGGCCAACCCTTCTCCGTAGAAACTTGCACCTTCTCCGTACAAATGTGTTGTTATTCCATGGAAATCCAACTTCTCCGTGGAATATTGCAGTTGTTCTGTCACGGAAAGCCTTTTCTCCGTACAAATATGCAGTTTCTCCGTGGAAACACGCATCTTCTCCGTGGAAACACGCAGCTTTTCTGTGGAAACACTGCAGCTTCTCCGCGGAAACGCGTAGCATTTCTGTGAAACACGATGCGGTGGCCCGAACGGGGCACCTCTTCTCCGCAGAAACATGCAGCTTCTCCGTAGAAACACGTGCCTTCTCCGTGGATGAGCACTTTCTTTGTGAATTAAAAAAGGCACGCCCCCCTGAATATTTATTAATTTTATACGACGGGGGGAGTAAGAGAAAATATAGTCACAAGTCAACATCGTGGTCAAAACATTACAAGCCAATTTTATAAATATGAATGCTTTAACATGGGCACAGATATCCAGCATATAAGTTGTGAGAATTGCCAGGCAGATATTTTGATCGTTTATAGCTTTTGTACAATTGTGGAAATAGATACATACTATAAAGTTTTACTTTTTTATATTTATGTTATCAATTTTATTTGTGGATTTATACTTTTATAAATTGAATATTTAATATCCATACCTACACTAGCAGATCCGCATACGAGACTGACTGACAGATTTAATAATATACGTTGTATATTTAAATATTCAATTTATAAAAATATAAATCCCCAAATAAAAATGATAACATAAATATTAAAAAGTTATATTTATGTTATCATTTTTATTTGTGGATTTATATTTTTATAAATTGTATATTTAAATATACACCGTATTTAATAATCTGTCAG